>JAXCLQ010000013.1:5663007-5696944 GCA_035584115.1 Cedrela odorata | reverse complement strand
TCTCTTTCTTTGTGGGTTTTTGTGTTGTGCAGTTTTTGTGCAGCAAGGCTGACTTAGCGCAGATTGTTCCAAGTTTGCGTCTAAAGCCGCACGGAAAAATCAGTCCGTGACAGTATGCTCCATCACCTTCAATTCTTTTTCTTATATTGCTCAAGTGGAATTTGTTTTCTATGCTGTTTTCCTTTCGGAAGGGCAGAAGTAGGTTGACATGATGATATTAAGAACTGATGCACACTTCATTTATATTTTCCTTGGTCTTTCCTGTTTTTTTTTTTAATTATCTTATGAATGTTATAAGGTTTTAAATAGCTTCACTGTATACCAAAATATTCAAAATTAGTTATTTCAAATGAGGAGAAATTAAATGATATGTAGTTTTGCTTTTGATCTATTCAATCACAGAGCTTGAAATGGTTAATGTCTCAAATATACTATTCAATTCTATTTAGTTATTTCCAAGTATTAATACCCTCATCTTTTTGATGTTCGGATGGATTGGCTGCGAGTGCTCTCTGTGAAGGTGCTATCAAATTTTTTTCTCACATCCTTTTAATAATTACAGGGTATTTAAGTTTTGGATATTCAACGCCTTTCCTCTCACTGGGAGCATCATATATGTATTCTTCTTTGGCTGCTGCTAAGGCTGCAGCAATTTCTGTGGGTGAAGAGATATCAACTTTGGGATTACCATCAGGAATCTGTCTTTTGTCTTTATATTCACTGGCTCTGGAAATGGTACTTTAACATTGTAGACTGTCTGTATTCTTATTTATTTATTTATTTTTCTTTTTATCAACTGCACAGAATGCTTGGGACTGAACATTCAACAAATCTGACCTTTGTGGATGTATATTCAATGTTTTAATATTTGCACTCGCAAATATCTTAACAGTACTATTTTAATTTTTCCTGCAGTTTCTCTTGGTGCACAAGAAATATTTAAGCTTCTTCCTCACACATTTGTTGACCCAAGCAGACTTCCTGAACTTTTCGGAAAGGTATATGTTATATAAAATTTTTCTCTCTCCTTTATAATTATTTATCTAATTTAGGGGCATAGGAATAAATAAGGTTCATCATGTTTCACTGATTATTGAAACTTTAATTTAACTATTCACTTATGAGATTTTTCTCCTCTTATTATCCTCTTTATCCTAAGAGCTAGCCTATTGTACGCAGTCCTCGTTTCCTTAAGTAACAGAATTAATAAGATGCAGGTTCCTTACCAGCCTTTTAGGTGTGATTTGAGAAAATCTCTTAGCACAATAAACAACCTAATCTATGTTTTCATAGATTGATTGGCTGATTTTTTTATCTGACATGGAAAACATGACAAACTTCTTACAAAATTGATTGTTAAGCTGAATGTGTATGACCGAAAAATAAGAGCAAAAGAAGAAGATATTTCCTACTTAGTGATGTTCATTTGGAAGGCATGGGTGGGCCTCATTCCTAATTCCTTCTACACAGCTTGTGTGGCGTGAATTCTTGATGTTTGAATACATGTCATTTATATCCAATTTGTTGTAATTATTGATTATTACATGCTTCCACATCCTTTTGGATCTAATTTCATTGACGTGTTTTTCTCTTTTGGTTTTTGACTTTCTATTGTTCCTACGCTACGGATCTGACTCAACATACAGGGGCATCAAAGAGAGTCTTCCAAGTTTATGGCTGTATCGTGACTTGTGAATGCATGGTTGAACATAAAGAACCTACAAAAGGATTTGATAAAGTAAATTCTTATCTTGGATATTCCTATTTTGTATATGCTTATCAAACTCTTATGCACTCTTATTTCTGCGTACTGGATACTGGATAGTTAATGAAATCCATGTAAAGGAAAACTCATATATGAACTTCATATACTTGAATTGGCTGCTTTATATTTATTTATTTTTGAATATTTTTGTGGTGCAAATCATGTTGAGAACGGGTTTTAACTTATAGTTGCTTAAGTTTCAAGACTACGATTACAGTTGAATCTAACTTGTACAGTTTGATGGCTTTAATGTCTTCTCCTGTTGATTTTTTCTGTTTCTTTTCTTTGTCTCCTCTTCTATGATTGAAGTCGTTCATCTTCAGTTTCTAACTGAAAGCATTGGAATCATGGTCATGATTGCAATTGAGGCAGATTTATGTAAATATTTTCTTCTTGTTTTTCCCAGGCAGACTATTATGCACATCCAGAACACTACAACCCCATTTTCCATAAAAAAAGTAGCCCCATATGCATCTGTTATTGGTATGTAATCTACTGCCTGGAACTATATTTTCGAGCAAATATTATGTTTTTCATTTTGTTATTCAGCTGTTATAGTTAGTTAAATGACATTTCAGACTATTTATTTTATGGTAATGACTATTTAGCATATTCCGCCTTTTTAGTTGCTGGTATGCTTCTCATCCTAAAAGAAAATGACCAATTCATTTGTCTAATTACGTCCCTTGTTTTGTGCATGGCATTCATGATAGACCATTGTGTTTGATTTCAGATTTCCATGTTTGTACATTATTTTATATGTTTCAAATAACTTGACGTGCATTTACAATTTTCTTTGATGACCAGAAAGACATACATAGAGCTTTTGGTGTTAGTTGCATCAGGATAAATTCAAATTGATGTTGCTTATAATAGGGATTGAGCCAGCAAGCCTGAAAAAAATAGCAAACATTCAAATTGATATTCGTTTCATATTTTGGTGCTCATATATATATTTTTTTGTACTATTCAGTCTAGCCTATTATTGAGGTACAAGCTATACCACTAGTTTTACTCGACAAACCGAAATTTTGAAGTTCACCATCAGTTAAAGTTTTTTGTTTTAGGGTTAGTGTTTGGCATGAAGTGAACTGAGTGCCACTAATTTATTGGCATGTAGTTGGAATAATCAGTTGAAAAAATTGTTGCTTCTTGGGTTTGGGAAGCATCATTGAATCAGAGGTGAACAAAAGCCTGGATTTGAAGAGCTGTACTTTACAAGGATGGAGAACGAAGTGACTCAGGAGACAATAATTTATGACATATAAGGTGGTCAAAAGAGATAAACTCTTTTCTTGCCACCTACATATTGACTTTAGACTTTTTGTGTGTTGTTAGGTACATTGCTACTGTATATTTGTTGTTTCTGTTAAAGACCTTCAAGCTGCATAACTGACCAAAGAAACAATTCCTTATAATTCTTTGTCTACATGGCATGTGTAGTGGTCCTTTAAACTGAAATGTGAAAATAGGTGTATCATGGTGACACCTATTATGTTTTGAATTGCTTAATCTGTATCTTTCTCTTTATGATCCTTGGTTTAGCACACTGTACTCCGTGGCACGTTTTAAATTTAGTTTTTGCTGGAATTCTTCCCCGATATATGTCACATTTTTTTAATTTTACCCTGTGGCAGTCAATTGCATGTGTTGGGGGAAAAGATTTCCTCGTTTGTTGAGTACTCAGCAGCTTCAAGATTTAGCAAGAAAAGGATGCCCACTTGTTGGAATTTCTAATATAACTTGTGATGTAGGGGGATCATTATAGTTTGTCAAGCGAACCACATCAATTGACTCACCATTCTTCAGGTGCTATGTCATAAAATTCATGTCATCACATGATATTTCATACAGCATAGTTTCTCTAATTAAGCAAAAGTGTGTATTCCATTTATTTATAATTAGTGGACCTAAATAGTCTAGATTTAAGCTCCCATTTAGGTAATCATTATTTGAATTCTTAGGATACCTTTATGTCAAAATTTGAAACAAATTATGATGATAAGGCATATATGTTATTGGATCTTATGACGATAAACTGACCTTTTCCTGTGTTTCATAATTGATTATAATGCACAAACAAATATAACTATAGTAAAATGCTGTTTTAATATGTCACTTTGATTGGGTTATTTTGTAGAAAAGGAGGTTTAAATGCTCTAGGGGATTATTGACTAGTTAAGAAAGTGTAGATCTCTACCTCGTAATTTTCCCATTAGAGTACTTGCATGGTATGGCTACCTGAGTGGATATTATCAACAATTAAACCATCACAAATGGTAAGGAGGAAACCAACTTGATCCTCTCTGTTAAAAGTTTGAGGATGCTAATTACTGCTGAAGCTGCAACTTTATCATACACGATAGGCTCTGTCACGTGGTGGTATATATGTGTATGTGATTTGCAAAGGTTTTCTTTTGTTTCTTTTTAATTTTTCTCCAGTTAAATAGTAGGATAGAATTGCGGCTATTGGTTATAAGAGAAAAATAGGATATTTTAAACCCTTAATGCTGTAATACTTGTTAACAATATTTACATGTCAAAAACACTATAGAAGATAGACACTAAAGTTGAATTTTGAGAATATTAAAGTTCAATGTCTTTCTTGGGAAATAATGTTTATTCAAATTGGAACTGGAAATAGTTTGATCTATTTGGTTTATTTAATTAATTAATTGTTACTTCTGTAAGAGCTTAGAGTTCAGAGCCGATAGCTTTACAAGGACTCTAGACAGCATAAGATTCATCTTTACACACATATTGAAATATATATATATATATATATCGAATGAACAAATACCATTCACATTTGCATACCATGACAGGTTTCTGACTACAGTTGATTTTTCTGGAAATGTCTAGTGTGCACTACAAGATATACCATTTTTTTTTCTACCTGTAAATTTTGCATAGTCAATAGTATCTCCAACTAGTAATTTTTTTTCTTAGTTCTGATAAATCACTATCTTTCAGATATAATCCTTTGAATGGTTCATACCATGATGATATGGAGGGAAATGGTGTGATATGTCAAGTTGTTGATATTCTTCCAACAGAGTTTGCAAAAGAGGTATGCTACTGTTATCCATGCATTGCTTTTGTAAAAAATATTATGGTTCTATTTCTCTGTGTGAAATGCCTAGGATAGCATCAGGTTAGGATATATCTTTTAAGTTTCATAGTCTTATTTAACATTCCATTTAATTGTGGGAAGGCTTCCAAACATTTTGGAGACATACTATCCGAATTTATTGGCAGTTTAGCTTCAACAGTAAACATCAGAAAGTTGCCCTCACACTTAAGAAGAGCTTGCATTGTCCATGGGGGAAAACTTACATCCTTATACGAATATATTCCGCGTATGCAAAAATCTCATTCAGGGTAAAGCTTCCAGTTCCATCTGGCACATCTTTTCCTTTTCATTGCCTTTTTCTCTTTTCTGTTTTTCTTTCAGTGAGTTTCTCTGATCAGTCAACCAATTTCATCTAACCCCGAGTTACCAGATTTAGTTTTATAGAATTTTTTTTCTATTTATTATCCTAGGGTATATAAACAATCGAACATTATTTTCTTTAGTAAAACACGAATTACTATTGATTTCAGAGACATATCAGATAATCAGGCTACTCAAGCAAGAAGAACTACAATATACTGGTAGGTTTACCAATTTTTCTCTTTCATTGTTGATTCGCTTCTTACCAAACATAAGTTTATAGACCATGCAAATTAGTATAATCTAAGTGGTATGAGAAAAGTTGTAGTCATTGCTTTGTTTCCTGTTATACTTTCCTGATTAAAAACTATAATTGACAGGTATCTTTGAGTGGTCACTTATTTGATCAATTTCTGATAAATGAGGCTCTGGATATTATCGAGGCTGTGGGCGGTTCCTTTCACTTGGCGAAGTGCCAAGAGGGTCGGAGTACTGATGCTTTGTCATTTTCTGAACTTGAAGTAAGTAGACCAAAGATCCGTTTTAATTTGAAGAGTAAATTTATAGTCATGTTTAAACAAGTCTTAAGAACCCTTACCTGCTTCCTTATGATCTTTCATTCACAAGTGAATATAGTAGAATTTGCAGATGTGAGGTAAGCACTTTACTGGGAAAATAACACATTGGTTCATTAATGTATGACACTAGAATTAGAACTAAAGCCTATTGAGCAGTGTTTGTATTCTCTCTCTGTTAATCTTAGCATATATGTTTATCATTTTTAAGGTTTACCGAAATATAATTATTCAAAGGAAAATGTCTCTAGAATGTTATTTATACAAAGAATACCAATCACACAGCCGATTCCAGTTCACTTGCTGAATAACAAAGAAAAACTTGTAGTTAACTGTATGATTTCTGCCTCATGAGCTTTCGATTCATGGGTTGAATGTCTTGTGATATTTCATCTTATTGTTTGGGCAGGTTGGAGCAGATGATAGGGCAGTTCTTGAAGGTTGGAAAGGTTCAGGAGACTGGCATTCAGAAGGGATCTGACACAAAGGAAACAAATGCTGTTCTGATTATTGGTGCAGGTCGGGTCTGTCGACCAGCTGCTGAGCTCATAGTATCATTTGGAAGCATTTCTACTCGCCAAAGACATAAAGCATGCTTGGAATCTAATTTTGAATGGCAGAATGATCTTCGAGTTCTTGTTGCATCTCTCTACCTAAAGGATGCAGAAGAGGTGTGATTGAGCAAAACCCTCTCTTTGGACTTTGAATACTTTTTTGCTTTATTTTGTTCTGCTGAGAGCATAAAATTTTTACATGTTTTCTCTTTGTGAATTTGTCTTTAACTTTGATTCACTTAAAACAAGAACCTGCATATGCACATATGTATATAGAAAAGTGATTCATGTACATGAATATTTAAGTTTATGCATACATGCACAAAGATCTTCTTATTAATAAACCTGATTTAGGTCATTGAAGGTATTCCAAATGCAGAAGCAGTACAGCTTGATGTGATGGATAATGAAAGTCCATGCAAGTACATTTCACTGGTAAAGTTTTTTCTACATTATCTAAGCTTGTACTTGGTAGAGGTATCTACAATCATCAGTTGTAATGCTTCTTACAACTGTTATTAATCCTAAAAAACATATCTATATTATACAATAAGATCAATGTAGTAACAGTTGGCATCCGACGTGGCCTGAGAAAATATAAATCGTATTCACTAGATAACTGATTTGTACTGATACTTGCACAGTTGTAGCTGTAAGTAGGGCAAAGACAGTTTCAAATCTCTATAAATTCGTTTATTTATAACCTCTTTTCCAGTCACAATATGTTGCTTCCTTTCTTGGAATGGTTTTCTAGATTCTGGGGTCTTGAGCGCTTCTGTTCATTAATGAGTTTTGCTCTTGTGCAGGTTGAGATTGTTATAAGTTTACTACCTGCTAATTGCTATGTTATGGTTGCAAATGCGCGCATCAAGGTGTTTAATACTTTCAGTATCATATCTATTTTACAGTAGTGGCAACTGGAGGTTAACATAGTAATAAACCACGGTTAAGAACAAAAGGAGTATAATTTAAAGGTGAATATTTTATTATTTCAGCTAGCAGATTGTATAATGATAATTTTCCGTTATTTAACTCAATGGAACACCACCACTGAAAATGAGAGAACATTTCTTTTTGGGTTTAAATACAAGATCACTTTATTTGATAATCTGATTAGACTTGGAAAAGGGAAGATTAATCAAAATTGTTCAGTCACTAAATTCAGGACGAAATCAAGGAACTTCATTGGTAGGGAGAAAAATCAACTGAATCTAAAGACAGGCCTTTCAATTTCAAACCTGATTTTCCTTTAATATAAAACTGTTTCACTCCTAATAAAATGTGAGTACTAGCTAAAAAGAGTGAAGATTTGGACTTTAATAACAAAAGGTGGAAAAAGATCCCATGGAGGGAGGAGATTATGGGTTTCTTTTATGTGAAATGGGAGGAACTTTAAGAGGGTTGCCAATCTCTCAACATCCTTAAAAAAAAGAACACTTAGGAAAGCAACAACAATCAGACAAGAATGCTACAATGTATTGATTTTTCCTTTGGCCTACATACCAGGGAAACTCGGCAAGAAACTTCACTGTAGATTAGAAGGTATTGAAATGAACGCGAATATTCACTAACTTAATGTTTAAAGGTCTCTTAATAGCGTAGAAGAGATGTTGGGATGAAATTACACACACTAGGAGTGAGAGGATTTTGCATTTCATTTGGATGGGGGGTGGGTTAAGAGTGCAAAAAAGAAAATAAATATAATGTTCACAATCACAATCCTTATCCTCAACACAACCAAGGGGATTCCCTTTTTCAAAAATGTCTATAATTGGCCCTTATGTGTCTGCTACTATTAGGATGGATATAATAACTCTGTAAATTTTTGGCATGAGTGTAATGCATGGAACAAGGAGTTCTATTTACCAGTGCAACTTATTCCCTTCAACAACCATAGAAACAAAATTATATGTACATTGTACTGTTGAATAGAATATTTTGTTGATAAGCAAAAGAATTGAAACATTGGTCATAGGATATATAAATTACTTAAATACTTTTTATTTACTCTTCCTACTAGCTAAGAACATGATTATGTCTCCTTTTTCAGCTTAAGAAGCATCTTGTCATTGCTAGCTACGTTGATGATTCCATGTCCATGCTAGATGAAAAGGCCAAGAATGCTGGTATCACAATTCTTGGTGAGATGGGGCTGGACCCTGGAATAGGTATATTACATCCTAATCCATACTGATTGGTTACAAAAAATAATTCACAAGCTAAACATAGCTTACACAATTGCTAAAGCTTATAGACTATTACAGTGTCCTTACTATCATCTTATGTTTCTGGATGAAATTAGTCCTGAAAAATGTTTGAATCTCCTCATGCTTGAAATTGTATTTGCGGTTGTCTCTATTTCTGTCTTCTGTCTTTATTTGAATCGGTCCATTGATTCACGTAACAAACCCATTATTTGGAATCGGTATTGCTCGTGGGACCTATTAGAGCTTAAAAATTATTTTTATAGGCTCACCTATCAGTTTAAGTTTTTTATCAAGTTGTCAAGCAGTCTAGTGGAAACTTAACAACTATTGCACCTGAATCTTGAATGGAGCAAATACGATTGTTTAAAAAAAAAATATGACTCACAACACGAAGTTTTTCTTTTGTGTCTGGAGGCATCCTTCCATGTTGTCCCGACTTGCAATTTCATTACTTTGTTTTATTATAATCAATTCACATTTAATGCTTCAGATCATATGATGGCAATGAAGATGATCAACCAAGCACATGTTTGAAGGGGGAGAATAAAGTCTTTCACTTCTTACTGTGGGGGACTCCCATCTCCAGCAGCTGCAAATAACCCATTAGCATATAAATTCAGGTAATATTTTGGAATTACTAGGCTTGAAATTACTTTAAAACTTTGACTTAAAACTTACCATATAAAACAAATTGTCTTTTTGGCTTGTTAAGTAGCATGGTGCCTGGAATATGCTATTAATGATCAGTAATTTCTGAGTGTAAGGCTTATACATGTGCTTGTCAGCTTCTATGTGTTGGTGTAGATGTATATGTATGTGTGTGTGTATTTTATAAGTCCATGGAGTTTAAATAAACACATGGATAAGAGACTTTCAGTTTGCTTTGAAAAAGGAGGTATGAATGTAAATTAAAAGATTTTATGCTGTTATTTTCACGTGGACTAGAATGCTATATAAAAGGTTCAGTGTGTACTTCCTTTTCTATCATAGAACATAAATGATGCCCCTTTTCAAATTTAATGTTTGTATGTAAGCAACAAAAACAGAGAATTTCATGTAGAATCCTGGACTCACTAATTAACATAGTAAATCTTCTCAAACCATAGACCTCAATATGTGACCATCCTGTGCAATTTATCTTTCTGTCTTTTGAGCCGATTAGTCTAGCTTTCTCGTGATGTTTGGTGGCACAAGAAAGCCGGGAGTGTATTGCTAGATTTTCTTTATATTTTGCTAGAGCCGTTGGTTCAGATTTTACGAATCTGGATATTACTGAGTTCTCCTTTCTTTCTGACTACTTTATACTGGCTATACAATGACTGACTTCTACTTTGTTGTTTTCTATTTGGTGAGAGTATCAATAGTTAAGACATTTTTTTTTTCATAGGTCGTTTGCTCTTTCTTCATCTGAGTTTTCAACTCTTTTTTTTTTTTAATCCTTAACTCCATTTCCAATTTGTTTAAGAGAGATCAATGCATGTATTCCTAACAATATTATGTCACTGAGACTTGGAGTTTGTCAGAGGGTCCTTCTTGGCAGAATTTTCTAGATTTTAGTCTTCTTCTGTTAGAAGCTTCTATATGTTTTAATTATTGGTTCACCATCTCTTGCTGTTAACTTTGTTTGCATATATATTTGATGGATTTTTTTGTCATTTCCACTGATTATTCTGGTTGTCATAACTAACTTTTGGTCCCACAGCAGAATAATGACAGTTACTGACTGTGTTATCAATTATTCAGTTGGAGTCCTGCAGGAGCAATCCGAGCTGGGCAAAACCCTGCCACCTATAGGTCTCAAGGAAAAACTGTACATGTTGATGGTAAGAAGTCAGCAATCTAAAAAGTGATGATTTTATAGATGTCTGTATCTTTTTTGTTGCTCTTTAAATACTAATGCATGAAAGTCTCTGCATGCTCTTGTCTGTGGTTTATGAGAGTATAGCTCTCCAATTCAATTACGAGATAAATGTCATAAGTATTTTACCTTTGCTTAAAGAGTTCTATATTGGTCTCATTATGTCATCACCATGAACATTCTCCTGTAGAATTTAAAGCCCTATCATTTCTTTTTTAATCTCAGGAGGTTTTATTGTTTCACTATTTCTTAACTAGTGTACTTCATTTGCTAACTTGCAGGGTATAGACTTTATGATTCAGCCACGAAATTCTGAATACCTGATCTTCCGGCATTTGCATTGGAGTGTCTTCCTAATCGTAACTCTTTACTTTATGGAGATATATATGGAATAGGACAAGAAGCATCAACAATCTTTTGTGGGACCCCCTCCGCTATGAAGGCATGGCATGAATTTGGCATTTTTATTTTTATTATTTCTTATGTCTCTTAAGGCAAAAATTTAAGAACTTGATTTATTATTTAATTTTGGAACATGAGATTTCATAAAGATGTTGATCTAGGGTATCCAAATGAAAAAGATATAGATGCATGTTAACTAATGGTCACTGGTAAATCCTGGTATAGGTCTTCATCCGGATTAAATGACCTTGAGTTTCAGTTTGATTATGAGCTTTCAGCACTTACCCTCGAATGATTTGCTTAGGGTTTGGTGAAATTATGGGGACGCTTGGAAGGATTGGTCTTTTTGATGCTGAAGCACATCCATTTCTTAAACAAGGAATGAGGCCAACATTTAAAATGTTCCTATGTGAACTTCTCAAAATTGACATTCAAAGTAAGGGTGAAGCTCTAATAGGAGAGGAGATAACTGAAAGCATTCTCTCACTTGGACATTGCAAAGATCAAGGAACAGCAGCAAAGGCAGCCAAAACTATAATGTGAGTAATCAGCATCTCTGTAAGGTTGTTAATCTGCTAGAGGTTATGCAACTGGACTAATTGTGGCTCTTATTTTATCTCTAAATTAAGCTCATAGCTTCAGACAATGTTTTTCTTTTTTCTTCTCTTTGTTCTGGATGTAAGTAATATTATAGTCGCTTGAAATGTTTCTTTCTTGTCTATTAGATTTTTGGGGCATAACGAGCAGACTGAAATTCCTGTTTCATGCCAGAGTGCATTTGCTGTTATCTGTCTCCTTATGGAAGAGAAG
Organism: Cedrela odorata; assembly: GCA_035584115.1. Lineage (NCBI taxonomy): Eukaryota > Viridiplantae > Streptophyta > Magnoliopsida > Sapindales > Meliaceae > Cedrela > Cedrela odorata. Next base: position 5,685,340 of record JAXCLQ010000013.1, on the reverse strand, counting down.
CTAGCCTATTCCAGCACTGAGGAGGTATATCTTATCATTAAATAGACAAAGGTGCTTTAACTTGTGTTTTCTTCTATCTGCTACAATAAGAAAATGGCATTCCTTGTTTCTAAATGTTACTAGGTGAAACGTAAAAGGACAATTAAGCGACAAACATATGTTAATAGGTGTTCAGTAGTGCTTTCTGACTTCTGAGCGTACCTTTTGAAAGGACCTTGTTCTTCTCACTATTATACAACAGTATGAAATACGCACATTCTCATGGCATCTTCACTGAAGCAGTATGATTTGGCATCCTCGCCGACAAAGAATTATCTTAATGAAGCATACTTGATTTATTAATTCTTGCTACTTGTCTAATTATGGACAGGATATGGTGCTTCTACATCACGAATTAGAAGTAGAATACCCAGATGGCCAACCTACAGAGAACCATGCTGCAACTTTATTAGAATTTGGGAAGACTATGGATGGAAAAATGATTTCTGCCATGGCTCTAACCGTTGGTATTCCTGCAGCCATAGGAGCTATGGTATTTGTTACAACATCTCTGACCTTCCCTTTATTGTCTTGAATTATTATTATTTTTGTTGCTATATTTGTTTTATGTTGTTGTTGCAGCTCTTAATGGTAAACAAGATTTTAAAACAAGAGGTGTCCTGAGACCTATTGAACCTGAAGTATATTTGCCAGGTAATTACAGCTCACCGAGACCTATTTTTAGACATGTCTAATAATGAGGAACCTGGCCTTGCTTCCAACTTGTTATTATCATCATATAAATGGCAGCAGCAGAACGATTTTGGCTTTGCCCTAATAGCCATAAATTTGTTTCATTTATTGATTTTGCAGCATTGGATATGATGCAAGCTTATGGTATCAAGTTGGCGGAGAAGATGACGTCAATCGTATAGTATATTCCTGAATATTTTTTTTCTAATTAATGTATGGATGCAGGCGTCAAGCCTGAGAATTTCAAAGCACAGAATCAGAGCATGACAATGTAATTGGAACTCCAGGATTCATTCATTTAGATATAACAATTTATGTGAATCCTTCACTAGACTTACCTCACTCCATCGGAAGGCTTACTCATTATTTTATAACGTCCATTTCCGTATGTAATTATTATGATTGATATCGCATCACAGTTTAGTTTAAATAAATTATTTATGTAAGTGCGATATTAAAATGTTCATATATGGCCTTTGAGTGTGTTATTGCCTGTAAATCCAAGACTAAGATTAACTTTTGTTTTTATTTCATACTAGAGGTAACCACTATTTTACTAAAAGAATTGAGCTTCATTCATAATTTTAGTTCAAACTTAATTTTTTTCTTAATTTTGATAAAAAAAAAAAAAATGTGTCAAATTTGGACAGAATCACCCTTAAACACACTTTTATTTTTCAATTCAAATAGAGAAGAATGAAAATAAAAGATAAAATTAAAAAATAAAGAGAAATTGCAGTCAATAAATTGATCTATACTCGTCTGCTCTTCAATACAAGCTCTTAATTTTAATAAACTAATTTGGATAATGTTATTGCAATAAATTTTTGAAGAGGTTAGTTAAATTCTCAATTTATGTGTTAATTTTTTTATTTGGATTATAATATTTTTGTTGGTATTTTTCTTCCATTAGAGTAATGTAATGATAATAAATTAGTTTAGATACATTATTTATGTGAAAATGCATGAAAAATATACTGAAAACACAAATTCATGTATAAATTTGATGAATTTGTAAAATTTTCGATATTAAAGACAAATTGCATTCTCTCTCAATGAATTCCAAATTTCCTCGATGATTTAGAAAACATCAAAAGATTATAGTTTAATTTAATTTTCTCTCCACGAATTTCATTGAGGGATTTTGAAATTATACTATAATTTCTCGATGTTTTCCAAATCGTTAAGGAAAGTTGAAGTTTCACTGCATTCCCTTCACGATTTAGAAAACATCGAGGGATTATAGTTCAATTTCAAATTTGTCGAGGGACTAATAAAAGCAACAATCCCTCGACGTTTTAGACAATATCAAATTTTGATAGTTTTTTCATGTTGCAAAGTCTGATAATGATTTTTGTTTTCGATATAGATCTGATAATAATTTTTGTTTTTAATATAGATGATAGGAATTTATTTGATGATTATCTTTAGAGGATTATGGAAGAGTTCATCAAACAGTGATGAGTATACAACGATGGTGACACATTCGGTTTAACAATTGAGAGGATTATAAAGTATCAAGAATTTATAAACGTGTTGTATTCATTGTTAGGGATAAATGCAATTGAGTTCAACATTAACATAAGAGCAATTTGTAGACATTGCTTACCTTCATCTTTTTTTGGTCCATAGCTGACCTATATACAAAGTGATAGAGAAGTTGAATTTTTGTTGGAGTGAACAGTCAAGTTGCAACATTTAGGGTGCTTACACCACTATTTGTAACATTTGATTGTTGAGTTTCAATACAATTAACACAATCACCCATTATACAAGTTGTCAAGCTTCCCATTAGTCAACTATAGAGAAATCCGTTTATTTTTCAATTGGTAGTATCCAACTAGTTCCTACTCCTATAGTACATGCATCATACTCTCCAGTTTGGTATAATGAAAATTATTCTCATATTATTACGACTAAGTTATTGAATACGAGACTAACTTTGTAGACACGTTATTGACACCTGGGATAAATGACATTATGAAAGATAAAATCAATTGTGGTTGATGTGACAATCAAATTTACAAATGCTAATCACATCCAAATGTCACAAGAGTCTCTTTTGCATGCGACGAAGCAAATCTATTGTTTTACGATTCGTTGCAGTCTTTACTTTCGATTCCTTTACCATTTACTTTTCCACTAACTGCGTTCTTCAATTTTGATAATGTTAGTAGTAGATGGAAAATCTTATGCTAACAAAGAGAAATTATGTCAAAATTTAAGTTTGCTTAAAATGAAAAAAAAAATTTCAGTTCAAAATTTATAAGTCCATATCTCATCGTTTCTAGGTAAAATATGATAAGTGTAAATGATGAGTTCGTATGATATTGATGCAGCTAAACAAATATTTTCAAGTGCGGCAAATGACGAGACATACATGCTTGCCAAACCAATTTTTATATGGACATTATCATTCTCATTGATTTGAAAAACATTAAGGTTAGTTCATCGGGAACGATTGCAATTCATCTTTAACGATTGCAATTCATCTTTAATATCAAAAATTTTGTAAATTCACCAAATTTGTACATGAATCTACGTTTTCAATCTTCTCTTTTATGCATTTTCATCCTTGCAAATTCAACTAATTTATTTGTTTGATCTTAATTTTTTTTTCTTTTCTTTTCATTCTTTTCTTCTTCTTTTTTTAATTTTTTTCTTTTACTTAAACAAAATAATAAAAATGTGTTCATGAATAATTTCATTCAAATTTAATATATTAGACCAAAATTATAAATCAACCTCAACTTTGGACCATTATTAAAAAAAAATATTCAAAAGAATTCAAGTACTATTTATTTTCTAACTCTTAGACAAAGTGTAAGTTATTTCAACCCATAAAATTTTTTTTCTCGCATATCTGTTTATTGTTATGAAAACTTAAAATTAGGTTAAGTTGAAGTTACTCATTCTCTCTAATTTTTACTAAATTATCAATGCACTCGACATTACATACATGTTATCCTAAAAAATACTCATTTACCATGATTAACAAAAGAAGTTACATTTTTATCTTCAATAAACAGTATAAAATATTAAAATTAATTATATAATTTCTTTCCTTAATTATATAATTACTATTTTTTCAATGAAATATATTTAATAATGGAAGTCCCATGATTAACAAATATGGATATTCAGTTTTTATTTTTTTTAATTTATGTTAATTAAGTAATTGGATAAATTAAATAAAAAGGTTCATTTTTTATGTGACGAGCCAACCCTTACAGCATGAGTCACAACCGATCCATCCTTAAATAGCTTCGGCCCATCTAGGCAAGTACTCGAGATTCACACAACTTGTAAAGCCTCATAGCCCAATAGGTAAGAATTGTCCGCTCTAGCCCAAAGCCCTCACTAATTTGGCCCTTATATGGTTACAACTAGCTCGGTCACAACCATGTCTGAACTATCAGATTTGTTCATTCGTTTAAGATACGAATTATAAACGATTAAATAGATTGTCTTAATTTACTAATGATTTATTTATTCGTTTAAGATACAAATAATAAATGAATAAAAGAATTGTAAACAAATTCATGTTATAAACGAATAAAATGATTATCTCAATTCGCTTACAATTCGTTTATTAATTGTATCTAACGAATTATATTCAAATCACTAATTTAATAAACGAATTATATTTGTATTTAAATTTTTTAACACGATTAATTAATAAATTGAATTCGAATTAGCCTTTATTTAATACGATAAGAATACAATACATCACGAATATGACACGTTAATTCGAATTATCACTCGTATTACTATAAAATATAAATCATACCTACTAATTGAATTGGAATATAGTTTGATAGGACTTGGTGTGTACAACGTAAGTTGTTATTCACATGATTATTACTTTTAAGTAATTCACTTAATTAAACTGATTCATTTAGACTTTAATTCCAATGGATAATTTTTATTAAGACTTTAATTATGAAAACCCAATGGCTAATTTTCTTAGTGCTAGTAGCGTGGCATGCATGTCCGCTTGGACCTCACGTTTACGGGTTGTGCCGGCCCAGACCAGCCCATTTATCATCTCTCTAAGTGGATTTAAGGAGTATATTTATGGGTTCAAACAAAAAGGAAGGCTTTGGAGTACGATGATCAGAACTCAACGCCTAAAAGAAATAAAACTTTATGATTACATGGAATTGCCATTAAACTTCTGGTCATCCCTAATATTTTTCTTAGCATGTCTCAATTGGGAGAAAGAAATATAGAAGGATCAATTGTATTGGTTCACTTCCATAGTTCTATCACACCGTGTACACTAATACTATTTGGCTGGCTGCCTTACCAAAAACCATGGTATAAATAAATAAGCTGGCATCATCAGATGTGCTTGTGCTTGTGCTTGGCATCTGTATAAGTTAATAAAAATCTAGATCAAGTGTCGGTCTCTATTAAATCCTTGACTTCGCATGACTATGAAACAATCCACGAAACTAACTGCTGTTCCACTTCTTCCCAGTTATGAACTTTGGTCACCAGGGGGTGTTGATTCACTGAATCTGTCTTGCACCAAGGATACGAATTCTCATAATCAAAAAGTAGAACCCTGATTCCAACTTCCGCACATTCAATTGCATATCTTGGGTTATCATCAATCAGAACTTTCGCTCCTAATGACCTGCCAAAAACAATTCATCAAGACTAAAATGTCCTGCAACACAATTCCATAAGGACTGGGCAAATGAGGCTCATTGTCCTTACAAAGCTCACAAACCTACAAGCTCGCATAGTTCTTTATTTTTATTCATAAGAAACAGGGAACCAAATTTTAGTTAAAAACAAGATAGATTATAAGGATATTAAATCATCTATCTACCTCAAATAACAAGCTCGTATAGTCACAGTAAAGCAACTTTCACTCTAATACAATATTGATTGTTGAACTCCTTTAAAAAGCATTTATTGATGCATAACACCGAAAATCTTATTACCATATAACAGGTGATGTAAAGGGGAACCATAGCATACCTGCATATTTCTGACTTTGGTCTGGACTCTCCATCTAGAGCAAAGTGGTTGCCAAAGTGGATCTCCTGAAAGAGTCCAGGATAATGCTTCTGAATCCATTCAATGGTATGGTCCTTGATAACATTCTGCCGAGACCTATTCATACATAACAGGAGATTCAGTTTATGTTCAACTTCAATCATGATTCATGAGACCCATTGAGACAAGTACATTAAGCATACATACGTCACAACTGATAGGTTACAAAATTGTGATAATTTATGAACTGCCTTCTGAGCACCTGGAAGAGGGTGGATGCCAGTCTTGAAATATGGTGTCTTAAAGAACTCATGGACACGGATATCAGCTGTAACAACAAGAAAATAGACGATTTCAAACATCGATTGTAACATTACTTGAAAGAACATTTTATGATTAAAAATCTGTCATAAAAGGAACAAAAAGCAGTCAATTCTCTGCTTCAAGGACAACAATGAGACAATTCGTGATAATTTGGAATAAGCCTGGCCAAGTAAATTCACACTCAAAAACATTTTCCAACATGATACATATTAAACTCAAAATCTCAAAAAAGATTAAAATATTTGAAAAAAAAACCACACTCAATAAAACTAACCAAAAGAACAACCTTATAACAAATTAAAAAAAAATATATATATATATATATAATCTAGCCTCAACAAAGCAAACAAAAACTTTATGGTTAGCACGTCAATGGACAATCCATAAAGACTCCAGCTATAACAGCTACTTAAAGTTAACAGACAACTTCTCAAGTGCATATTTAAACAAAGGACAAATAGCCAGAATACTGGAAACACTATAGTCAATGAACTTAGACAGATTGAAAGTAACAAAGCTTTATAAACTATGAATTTCAGGCTTCTGAAATATCACAACCAATTGCATATTTGAGAAACTGAATCACTTTATGTCAAATATAAAAAAAAAAGGGCCCCAGAATATACAAATCAGATGAAACAATTGATAAATCTAGCAATATACCTTCATTGCGTGAACAGTTCCATATCTGTAACAGAAACAATTGATGCATCAGAATACATATATAACAGATGTTCAGAATTTATTGCAAGGAGAAAAGCAAGGAGAAATGTCAATGACAAGAATGCAACATCCTGATCTATAGACTAGTAAATACACAAAGAGTTTCTTTTTCCTCGTAAGGTTTTTTTGGGAGGAGTTGGAGGTTGGTTTGATATGTCACAACATCATGCACAAACTTGAATGCAAAGAAAGGATTTCTCAAGCAGACAGAAGACTAGGATTTCTCAAGCAGGCAGAAGACTTCATGTCAAAACTAGTCTTGAACAGTATGTGTGAGGTAATATAAAACGAATAACCATGATGCATACTGATGACACAAATTCTAAAGTTATTACAATTAATACTTAGTGGACATAAAGAAGCAACAAAATTACAAAAGTGCTATATGCACCAGGAAAAACCCGCACAAAAATCCACGGTTTTCAACCAAAAGGATGCAAAAATAAGCAAGGATCATCAGGCACTGACTCAGCAAGTATACAGAACTGAAATCTCACTACAAATTGCTTCTCAGTATCCATCTTGAATATTTTATTTTTCCAAAAAAAAAAAAAAAAAGAGAAAAAAAATGCTCTCTTTGTGTCGTCCGTAGGTTCAAAACTAGGAATTACTATGGGTCTCTTCATCGTTTCGTAGTCAAGAAATCCCACATAGGTGGCCCAATGAGACTTGAATCTCTGACCTCTTGGTTAGAAATCCAAGCCTTTGGGGTTCATCATAAACATCAAATTTAATAATTATACCCAAGACTGGCCACATGTAGAAAGGAACCCGAGTCTTTAATAATCCATTTTTGCTTCACTTGAAGTGCAATGCAAATAGCACAAGTCTACCAGCAAACATGTAGCAGGAAAATGCTCGTCTCCAGTAAGTTTCAATGTGATATTGCCCATCACTGGGCCAAAAGAACAGGGGAAATAAAGAAGAATCCATTTTGCATTCGCTAGAAACTATCTAATACATTGAACTAGTTAAAGTACTAATCACTTTCTATGACTTCTTGATGATAAATATCCTTGCAAAGCTATCAGATAATACCTTGAAGAACTCGTATACATGGTACTCTGAAACTGAATGATTTTGTGAGTAACGATCCGCAATAAATCTATTCAGAGCCGACACAAAGTTTCCCAGAACTGCTAATCAACAACCAAGAAAAGAAAATACACGTGTTTCAGAATACAACACCTATACAAATAATTATTAAAATGCATACAAAATTAGCAGCAAATGATCATAAAACAAGAGAATTAAGAAGTCGCACTCAACGGAATTTAAATAATGCATCCAGTAAACAAGTTATAGCAGCTGTCCCAAATATCATAGTAGCCGTAATTAATATTTCACACCATGTACACATCAACTGAAATTAAAAACACGGGCTATTATGCAGTAACAGAAATATTGATGCTGGTCCATCTTCCAAGGTTTTAATATCACTAAATGGTTGTACTGTAAAAATTTCCTAAAAACACACAAATGACAGTTATGCTGACCAAAAACAAAAACGTTAGTCAAACAATAGCATGGTATGACATATGATCCTACGATGAAATTCTCAGCTTTTGATTAACTTTTTATACCATTGACCATATCATATAAGCTCTCTAAACAAAACATCTGCAATAGTCAACTCAAAGCAACCTAAACTTGAAGCAAGATTTCGGAGAATAAAAGTAGAGAAACAAGCAAGAAAAGACACAATATCATACCCTCGTCTACATCAACAGCAACAAGAAGTTTTTCAGGCAATGAATTGTCAAAAAAACCAAGTGGGTTTCCCCTTTCACTGGAGCCACGACCATTGATCAATCTACCAGCATCGGTAGAACCGCCTTCAATCTCCAACTGAGGAATTCTTTGGGGAGCAAATGCGCCAGGTTTATGATCAGCAGCAGCAGGAGCAGCAGCAGCCTTTGGTTGGTTAGAATCAAAGCAACCCCGCAAGACGAAGCCATTCGTTTTGCCTTTAATCCTTAGAAAAGAATTACTAGTACAAGTAGCATTATTTTGAAAAGAAAAGAAATTCCCAGATGAAGAAAGCGGAATACGAGTGTGCAATCCGTTGGAGAAGGAGAAGAGATCGGTAGGAATTGAATATGACATGAGACTTTGATGATAATTGGTATGATAATAGATTTGGTCCAAAATTGAACGTATTTGGTTTTGTTTCTTTAACATAACGAACAGATGCTTGTTGGCATTCCAACCCAAATCAACAAGAAACAATAAAGAGAAAAAGAAACCCTAAAATTAACTAAAATGAATCAAATAGAAATAAATAAAAATAAGTGGTGGGACGGAGAATTATTGCGGAGGAAAAAGTTGAAGCGCAGATCGGCGCGGTTTCTACGCTTCCTTACCTGAGACTCAGAATCAGACTCAGACTTAGATATTCTATTATTTAAGTTTCAATGGTTAGGGCGATTATTTCGCCATTTTCGCCATTTTTCATTCATTCATTCCTTCGTTCATTCATGTATAAGATGGATTCTAACTCTACAACTGTCCATTGGTCACCCTTAACAACGACACGTAAAAAAGGGGCTGACAATGTTTTGTCTGTAATTAATTAATTAATTAATTGTATGCAAGGGTGAAATTTCCATTTTCATTCTTTTATTTTATAAATAATTTCAAGGCAAATTATCAAAATTATAAAACCTTTTTTATTCTTAATAAATTAAATTAAATGGGCAAATAAATTAACAACGCTCACTCAGTTTCATAATTAATTTATTACCTCAAAATAATACAATCAACTCTTATTGCAAATATATTTACAATTTAATGTTGTAATGCTCGAAAATTTGGATTCAAAGAATATTAAAACTCAGCCACAAATTATCAATATGAAATTTAAAACTAATAATAAGATAGCCATAATCAGAGAGTGGTGCTTTGTTCCAGCAGCTAATGAACGAGGAGTAGTTGCCTGATGCTTTTTCAAATCGATCATGACCTCGTATCGGCAAGTGCCTTGAGAAGGATCAATGGTGGTAATTACTGATAAATTGTTGAAGGAACAAGTACCTTTTCTTTGATCCATGGTCTGGTAATACATATTGAATGCATATGAAGCATTGCTTTTACCATCCAGCTTACCACAAGAAGAACCAAATCCAAGACTAGTGCAATCTGCATATGTGCAAGCATAGGTTATGCTATCAGCCAAACTCGGGTCAGAAACGCTTGCCTGCGGCGACATCACACACCATTGTCTTGCCAAATATTTGACACCTTTAGCAGCAACTAGACCTTTTCCATTCCCCATGTTCAAGTTGTATTTGATGGTTCCATCGTAGTTAAACACACCCCAATGCCGCTCAAAGTTTCCAGGTTGGATGCTCTTCTTGTCTTCATCAATTAGGGAAAATAAGTAAACATCTGGTGGTGTGCGGCGTTTTGGTGTTCCTTGTCCTGAATATATGCGGTCGAGCAAGCCTTGGTTGAATTTGCGTCCATACTCTATGTTTGCGTTGGGGTCGCCGTCAGTTGGCCACCCGACTTCTCCGACAATAACAGGCATTGAAGAAAATCCATTCTTTTCAAGGGCTGAAATGAGGGTATCAAAGTTGGCATCAAATACATTGGTGTAAGAAATGGAACCATCAACAACTGGAGCAGCAGTGCCATTAAAGAATGCAAAATCAATTGGGAAATTGGGGTCAGCATAGAGGCTAAGGAATGGGTAGATGTTGATTGTGAGTGGACCACCATTGTCACTCAGGAACTTGATGATAGAGATCATAAGATCATGAATATCCGATCGAAAGTTTCCACCAGAGGGCAGGTCGCTGTCACTCTGGTAAACATCTGCGTTTAAAGGGACGGTGACCTTAACTTGTCTGCCTAAGCCAGCTTTTATCAGGGCTGCTTGAATGTTCTGGAGTGCTGGAAACGTTGTGTGCAGAAAAGTGTCTTTGTAAGTCTTCAGGAAAGGTTCATTGCCCACAGCTACATACCTATAAACACCAAATAGCAGCATAAACATTTTCTGAAAAAGAGTTTTAATTTTCTCACCAACAGGAGAATGCACATCAAAAGTATACTTGCTTTTGCCAAAACTTTAATAAAAACGAAAAGACTAACCTTATATCTGCTCCATTTTGGGATATATATTTGGAGACATTTTGTTGCACCCATTCCACAGCCGCATTGACACTGCTAGCCAATGGTGCCAAGAGTTCATTGGGTATGCCAACCATAACTTGAATACCAGACCTACCAAGAGCCTTTAGCGCGCCAGGATCAGCTTCAAATAGCTTCACTTTATTGAATCCATTGTCTTTCATCAGTTTTACGACAATGTTAGGTGGTAGCGGATGAGTTGATTGTAAGCCCCAGTTGCAAGCCAGGCCTAGAACTCCCTTTGTTAAACCTTCAGAGAGTAGGAATGGCATGAAGAAACATAATAAGTAGTGATGATTACCCATGTTTGGTTTTGTTTTGTTATGGGTACTTCTAGTTTTGTTCTCAGCTGAATTGTGTATTTGTACTAGTTTGGACAGCCAAAAGGAAAAGAAATGTGCTTTATTGAAAGGAAAAGAAAGGGAAAGTTGCATAATTAAGATTCAACAAGGAACAAGATTCCTTAGGAAAACCCAATTTGATCAACAATCAATAGAATAGATAGTTTGAGATAGAATAATGTATCAAGAAAGGAATAGAGTGAACTTGTTGGAGTTGATTTCGTGGCTATTCCTTGACCAAAAACCCATATACAAGGAATGCAATGCACCTTTTCCAGCTCAGGATCTTTTATCTATATATTCTAAAATAAGAAAAAAGTTTGCAAACAAAGTCTCTTTCTTATTCTTAACACAGAGGTGGTAGCTTTCCCAGTTTTCCTTGACCTTAGCCAGTTATCGATTGATAATTAGAAAATTATTCCTTGATGAGTTTTGGTCACGTAGAATTAGCAAGATTAGGCCCAAAGATTTAACCCATGACACCAATGGGCTAAGATTTTTATGCTCTTCGTGTTTGTGATAGATCTAAATAATTAATTTGTTAGATAATTTTATTTATCCATTTTTATAAATTCAAAATCAATTTATTTTATATATGATTTGAATGTGGACGTTTTATTTATATATATATAAAAGATTTCAAATTTAAATTTTGATTGTATTTAGAATTAAGAAACCGTCTAATTTATTACTTGTAATATTTAAGAAAATAAAATTTAATCTATAATTACGATATACATATATATATATATATATACACACACACATATGCAATGTAACAATATTTAACAAAAAATTATAATTAGATTAACCTTAAGCTAAAGTTACCAAATTGTATTTGTAGCTTTAACGTCAAAAATAGAAAGAGCAATGATTTACTCTCTGTATTTTCCATGAAATTGCATTATCAAAAAAAAAAAAAAAAAAAAGATTTTATATTCATTTGATATAGTTATTTATGATCCTGACGTTCTCATTTTAAATAATAAAAAAAGAAAATTGTAACATGGCAATGGCAAAGGCATTGGCAGTGGCAGACACAACACAGGGCAGGCATTGCTGTTTACAACTTCCAACATAAAAAAGTAAAAAAAAAGTAAAAGTAAAAAAATGAAATTAACAAATAAATAAATAAAAAAAGGTGCAAGTAATGTGGGTGTTGTCGGTGACTAACTCCCGCTCGTAAACGACCGACTGATTGACAAAATCCATGAATCTCTTGTATTCTTTTGAGTTTGACACAACACAAACCCCGCATCACAATTTGACGCTGTCTACTTCTATCCTTGTTTCACTCTTACTCTTACATGTAACATACTAGTTTTGGAAAAAACCCACTTCAGATTTCTTAATCAAAGAAAGTCATTCATGTTTGAAAATGCTTTGTCTAAAAGCAGAAGCTCTAGATGACCAAGAGCAGCGGCATGACTGTCATCAACAAAATCTAGCTTCCCCCAGTTCTACTAATAACAATAACAATGGTTTCATTCTCCCAATCAACTTGTAAGACTGAACTCTCCCACTCTCTCTGCATTTTCATCCCTTTTCTGTATTATAGTTATGGGACTATATGCACTGTACTCATCTGTGTTGGTTATCTTGCTAGCTCCATTCATAGATATCTGTGGAAGAGGGGTCGGTCTTTTTCTTCTGGAGATGGGTTCCTCAGTTCTTCTAATTTCGAGGTAATGCTGGGTGTATAATTAATTAATTAACTAACTAGTTTGAGAAGTTTACAATTTTTATAAAAAATTTCTTGATTCGTTATTTATGACACTACTTTAACGACATCAAATTTTGAGACTTCAGTTCCCAAAGCGGGAGGACGGTACAAGAGGAGAAAAATGTTTTTACAAATACCAGCTCGAGCAAGATGTAAGGCAATTCTATTGAGTTAATTTCTTTCCTTTCTAGTTGACACATGATCTTTTGTGTTGGGATTTGTCCATATCTTTTGTTTCTGTATGTGCGTGTGCGTTGGTGGGCCTCTAATAGGCAGAAATCATCGAGCCTTCAGCATTGCTGAGTAATTATCAAGTTTATATTCCTTGGATCACTTGAGCTAGAGCATTTCTAAAGAACTGCATTTGACCGAGATGATGTGGGAATATGAACAGTGGGGAGTATAATTAATACGGGATGATAGAATTTTAGACTACTGATGTGACTGGGGAGTTCTGATGCAAAACTAATGCTTTGATGTCAAGACTTATAAGAGAACACAATTTTTAATTTATGATGCTAAAATGTTACGATTTTTTTTTTTCTCTTTTGAATTAATCCTTGAAACCCACAGATAATGTTGGTCTATATACTTGATAAATATCACTTAATTATTTGCTGAGTGTTAACTGTCAGATTTATATTTTGACGAATGCAATCAAATGAGCTTCAGAAATATGCTAACACATGGATGTTACAGGTTAAGCAGTTGCAACAACAGTTACAAGCAGAGATTGACTTGCGCCTGGCTCTAGCAAGTGCTGTTGAACACTCTGATTCAACCTTCTCAAATTCTACCTGCCAGCTTCCTGATAAGGTCAGTATCTCTATAGTTGGATACCTTATCATGCTTTAACTTCTTCTTTTCTTAGGCTTTTTAATGGATTCTAGGCCCAGAATCTTTTGGATAGTATAGCTGTTCTGGAGATCACTGTATCAAAGCTTGAACAAGAAATGGAAGCGTTACAATACCAGCTTAGTCAGGAGAGGAATGAGCGTCGTCTTGCCGAGTATCGCTTAAGGCATTTTTCCTGTCCTGCATCATCAGTGTCTAATTGCTGTCCGGCTCGCTTGACAGAACTGGTATTCTTGTTAGATTTTACTTTGAAGAGCACTCCACATGGTTTTTTAGATAATATGTAAACAGCTTGTTATTCCTTTTGCTGATAACCAAACTAGCTGATTATCCAGTCTAGTATTTTATTTTCTTATGTTTACAGTGTCATAAGTCAGAACTCTTGGCCCTGCTTATTTCGTAGTGCACACTCCTGTACATACAACACACTTTTAGCCTGTTGTTGGAGGGAGCTCTTCTACTTGTCTGTTCTGGCTAAGATTAAACTGTTAAAACTCCATAGTTTGATGCAGATCACAAGACCTTGTAGTGGGGAGAATGATGAAGAAAAAAGAAACCAAATGCCTGCAATGCGAGCTGCTGTGGAAAATATTTGGCATCGCCCAAGTTGTCTGTCTGAAGAAATGGTCCTGTGTATGAGGGATATTTTCCTGTTTTTGGGAGATTCATCCAAGCTCTCATCTTCCGAGTATATGGCTTCACCTTCTTCACCTCAGGGCCACCTCTCCTATTCCTCTTTGGCATCTTTCTCAGATTCGCCCATTATGAATCCCCTTGCGAGAAGTCCCTCAGCTGATACTGATCATGATTATTCTGAAGTCATTGCAAGAGAGAGTATGTTTGATCCTTATAGAGTTCCTCATAAGGTGGACTGGAAAGGGAGTATTGGATACTGTGGTACTGCAGTTGAAGTCTCTTGTTTGTCTGTTGGGAAGAAAGAGCTTGAATATGCTGCTATGGCTCTCAAAAGATTCAGGTAGACTGTCTCTATCTTGAAATATTAATCCACTTTCTCTTGGCCTGTCTGAATGAATTTCATTGTGGACCTTATTTAGAAATGATATTTAAGTATTTTAATGATATTAGGAATTTTAGTTTTGTATCTATTATTGCTCGGGCAAGGAACCTGATGTGCTATAGCCTTTGTTATATCTTTGTCCCATACTTTAGGATGCTGCTTGAGCATTTAGCCAGAGTGGACATTTCTTGTTTGAGTTGCAATGAGAAGCTGGCATTTTGGATCAACTTATATAATGCCTTGATTATGCATGTAAGTCTATTCAACTCTCTTATCCAGCTATCGCCTGTGTGTGTCTGAGTCTTTCCTTGTCAAGAATAAAATAACTTGACTTTGATTTCCCACCATTTTGCCATATGCAGGACAAATGGATTGATCAAATTTATCTTTTAACAAGCTCTAAGTGTACTTATAATACCTCCTGATTGCTTCCACTTGCTTTTCTTTTCTTTTTTTTTGGTTTTGTCAGGCATATTTAGCATATGGAGTTCCAACAAGTGAGATAAAGTTTTTGTCATTAATTCAAAAGGTCTGTTGTAGTTTTATTTAACTTGATTTCTCCTGTCTTTTCCTTTTTTTTTTCTCTGCTGCTTGTGACAGCCAACATGAATGAAATGACACAATGATGTGCAGGCCACTTACACTGTTGGAGGGCACTCATTTACTGCAGCTGACATTGAATTCGTTATTCTGAAGATGAAACCTCCAGCTCATCGTCCACAAATAGTATGAATTCATTATTCAATCATTTGCATCGTTTTCTTCTGCCACCTACCCCTAAAAGATTTCTTCAGCCTCTCAACCATGGATGAGGGATGCTTACTCATTAATTTGAAAATTTTATTCAACTATTGATTGTCAATAGGGTGTGGCCTGCATTATGGAACACCTAATGCAAGATTGTGGGTGTTCTGCTTAATAGGTCGTTGAATTGGACCAAGCAATGGATGCTATATATCAAGGATTTGCTGGGGCTTCACTCCCTGCTTTCCTGAACTAAGAATTTTAGTTTTATCTTTTATATTTTTCTCTAAATAGATCTGAGGGATTGCTTCTTAAGGAGAGGGAGATGAAAAAAATGACAAAATTCACTCTGGAGCTCTTGTTACATGTGGAGTTTATTCTTGATTGTGTAGAATACTTTCAATCTTCTGTTCCTATGTCAGGTTACAAATTTATTTTCTATAATTTCTGTGTCAGGCACTGGTTCTTGCACTTCAGAAATTTAAGGCATCTGAGGAGGTTAAAAAGTATTCAATTGATCATCCCGAACCTCTTCTATCTTTTGCTCTGAGCTGTGGGATGCATTCTTCACCTGCTGTAAGAGCTTGCTACCTTCGTATTCTCCTTTTAGTAATGAAGTAACTATTTCGTGTAACAAAAATGATTGAATTTTTTTATGAACCGACACCCCTTACAAAAATGATATTAGTGAACCTCTCAATCTTCCTTAGGACTTAATGGAGGTTGAAGAATGCCTACGTAAGTGATTATTTTTGTATTTGTCTGTCTTTGATTGAATTTGAAAGAGCTATACCTATCAGAGCAATTATTTTTGTATTTGTCTTTGTCTTGATTGAATTTGAAAGAGCTATAACCTAGTAATAGGATTTAGCACTTTCAGAATCATATGGTAGGGGGGTGGACTAACAGTTTCACACTTATTAGGTGCTACCTGAAAGTTCTAGTAAGATACATGGTGCATTATGATTATGTGATGTGATAGTAATAACAGTAGAGGACCATGTTAATGCCATGTCAGCTTCATATATATATTTTTTAATTTTTAATTTTTATTTTGGTCTAACCTTATACCTTGTCATGAAATATTAGAGCTAAAGTTGTTATTTTGAGAAATTCTCTAATATTCACAAAAAAATGTTATAGAAATTTTGCAGAAAAACCTTTATTGGTGCAAGTAATGCAACCTACAGAGATGATTAAATTTGTGATTGATATGTTACAATGTGATGACCTTGAGTTATTAACTTTTCTCACGTACTCTTTGATGTTCATTTTCTCTTTTCATAATCAGGTGAGAATATTTAGGCCTGAAAATGTCATTGAGTTGCTCAAAGAGTCGTTGAGAGATTATGTCCAAGCATCTGCCAGTATAAGCAATAAAGGGAAACTATTAGTCCCAAAATTGCTGCATTGTTATGCGAAAGGCATTGTAGAGGATTCAATGCTACCTGATTGGATCTGCCAATTCCTCTCACCAGAGCAAGTTGCTGTGGTTAGAGGTTGTTCATCTCATCAGAAGTGGAGCCTCCTTGGTGCTCGAGCCTTCTCTGTCCTACCTTATGATTCAAGGTTCCGCTACCTCTTCTTGATGGACGAAAGGAACCCATAGCTTTGCTTAGGAAGCATAAAGATGTGCAACTATAAGGTTCAATTTCCCATTGCCGGAGCATCCAGTCCAATCCTTCAGAAATCGGAGAATGGATTTGGGTAAAGGCTTACCCATCTGTCCCCGTGAAGACCCAGATTCCGATGCCATAGCAGGTTCTTATTACCTTCTGCATGTACAACATTTATTTTATTTTTAATATTGTTCGTCATCTATAAAATTATTTTTCCTTCTTGTACCTGCAATGGAATGCATTTGTACACTGTACAGCATTATTTCTACTCTCTTTTTTTTTCAATGTTCTGACCTGCATAATCTTAGTTAAAGAGAAAAGGAGGAAAGTTTCATTGTCAAAAATAATCTTCATTTGACTAGTGAATCGGACTTGCATTAATCTCTGATCTTCAATAAAAATAGAAACACTAAGATCTACCAACCATGCTACTTTATCATCTAATCTTGGAAGACCTTTTAGTGTTTTCTGCAGCCGAGCTTGCAATGAGACTAGCCATGGAGAAACACGGACAGGAAATCAAAATCTTTCATTTGTTCATATGCAGTATGCTGCTGCACAATCCACAAGTTGCGCCCACATATAATGACATTAATTTATTATTATTATTATTATTATTTTTTATGTACTAAGCAAATATGTTACCAATCATTTGATTGTCAATTTAATACTTACAACGGCAACAGAGTTCATAAAATTCAGAATTAACTCAGCTATGTACCTGCAACCTTGGGAGTTTATATTCAGACCATTTCTCAAAGAGCTTCCTTCATAACTAGCCAAAAAGTGGAGGGCGATTACAAGAAAGAAAATGCGTCAATCTGCATACAAAGTTCCTCTTTCTCTCCAAGACATAATGATCACTATAATATAGTCTTTGAAGGGTAAATATAAATCTAAAACAATTACAAATCTACACTTTCTAGCAAAAGAAAAGTTGGGTACGGATGTGTGCTAACAATTTGGCAAAACATTGAGACCATCAGCAACGGGAATGTGCAGCAGAGAGGAAAATCATTCCTTTTGAGAAACTTGACAAATTGGCAATCAAGAAAAACTAAGGTAAGAGAGCTTTTAATTGCATCCTGAAAAGATCACCAAGCGCCCCACGAATATCCATCTGAAATATCAACAGAATATCATTTTTTTCAGCCAAAATTTCAACAATTTTTTTCTTCTCTTTTTCTTTTTCAACTGCTGTGAAAAAGGAACATGAAATTCACTAGCTTGAACAGGACATTGTTACTATAAATGAATGGAAACGTTGACTTACAAACAGTGATGCTGAACAGGATAATTAGAAGGCTAAGAAATCTACTTCAAAAACATAGCATAAATTAAGCATTTGTTCAGAAACAAAAATAAATAGGACGTTTCGTAAAATACCCAGTTTCCAATACAGTTTAATGACAAACCATTAAACTATAATTATTTTAGGCATATAAAAGGCAAAGAAATTAGATTATCTACTTTAGAACATTATCTTGCAGAGACACTGCTCATACAACATCTTTTGTCATAACAAGGCTATATCAACTTGGGCAGTTCAGTTTGCCAATAGATTACCAGAAAGCACCATGGAACAATTTTATACCAGTTACCACTAGACAAATTTTATGTCAGCCTTGAATAAAATAAATTTTCTCTCAAGTAGAGTTGAACCATTAAAATTTTATTAATGCTCTATTTAGGGCATGGGGGAATAAATCTAAATATACACTAGGAGATCATTACCTGGTCGCAGCAAACAAGTCTTGTAAGCAAAGGATAGAAATCTCGCAGGTGTCTTTTGAAAATCTGATTACTCATAAAGCACATGCCTTTAAGTACCTGAAAAAACAAAAGTACATAAGTAAATAGTATGATGAATCAAGAATGTCATGTCTGTTCAGACATTACAGGGATGTACCACTATGCAGATCAGCTTCAAGTTTAGAGGGAGTTAAAAGTTTTTTATAAGAGGTTTTAAGTTTGGTGTTGGCATTTGTAACCTTGCATGCAAGCATACCAGCCATCACGGCATTACATGAATATGAAGGTATAACTATGCAGAAATATAAGAACAAATTAAGGTATTTAGCAAATAATGTTCAACCACAACAAAGACTTAAGTTTCTTAGAAGTCATTTCAGATGAATCCACCAAATCACAGTAAAGATTTTATAATCACAAGCAATGAGGATCTGGACAAATGGAGAAAGGCCATGATAAGTTGGTAGCTCTTCAAACAAAAGAGGAACAATATTTCATCAGGGCCTCAATCCGACTGCTTGAACAGCAACAGAAGGAAAAACAGCAGTGCTGTATGACTATCACCATTATTCGACAGGAAACAGCAAAGCCGTATTTTGCTGGGTGGACACTAAGCCAAAATGAAAATTGAAGAAAATAACCTTTCAGGGAAGCATAAAGGGTATGGAACTTTATATAAGCAAATCAAGAAACTGAGTTCCACATTTTTTTCCCACAAAGTATGGCTTGCAACATAGATCCGACACAAAAGCTTTTGAATATAATGAGAATAGGTAGAAGTTCCACATAATGCTATTGTGAGCTTAGCAAAGAGGCTATATAGCTTTTAGACAAGGAAAGCAATAAATAAAGTTACATAAATCAGCCGCTGCAAGTACTCTGCCATATGCGAAAAAAAAAAAAAATCATAAAAGAATCAGAAACCCCTTATGAAATGTATACCATACCTTAACAATGATTGGGGATCGTAACTCCAGAACTCGATGAATATGCATGTTTGCAGTTTCCCCTACACTAGACTGAAGATCAGACGCCTCCCTAAGTACCTGTTCACAGAAAGAAACCAGCCTTTCCTCTGCTATACCTACTAGTTTCTCTTCTCCACTAGAATATTCGATGGAGCTCGATGCAGTATTATCTGAAGTAATATCAACATCCTGACAACCACTAGATTTGGGGTGTTGCTCCCCATTGTCATTAAATCCTGAAGTTGTTTTCTGTAAAATATCAAGATATATGCTAGTTCCAGCTAATTCCTGGCGAAGAAGATTCAATGGAGGCCTGTTGAAACATCAATTGGTTATGGTACATAATTATTCCTTGTCTAGGTTCAAATTAAAAATAAATCTAAAAAAATCTCAAGAGAAGGAAACACATTTCATTAAGATATGTTGCCCTACCTTTCAGCAGGAATATGGTGCATCCGCAGTCTGAGGTTGGAATATGAATTATATGAAGAAGCAAACTCTAGCAAGGATAACAAAATGTCCATTATAGCGACCTTTTGTGGCACTTTCAACTTGCTCCAGTATTTTTTCTGCAAAATTGAAGAAAATTAAGTGACTGAAACCATAAAACGACTCTTCTCTTGTTCTTCTCCTTCTATCACATTCCTGAAAAATCCCCCTCGCCGGTGCAACAAAGTTTTTGGCAACAAAATTTCATAATCTAACAAGTAAGAATAGCAACAGCATAAAAGAAAATGGAGAAATCTGAAGAAAATAAATCTAAATGCTATAGCCATCAAAGTAAATGAAAATCTATCAAGTTCAATTTCCAAATGATCTGAAATGTTCAAAACAAAATAGCATCAACAAATTTAGCAGAATGTATATGGCAATATGAAGATACAAAAGATTCAGAACCAAACCTGAATGCTTTCAATGGCTCCTAGGAGCAATAGTTGAGTGATACACTTGCCCCTAATAGTTCCCCACAGTGGACTTTCCTCCTCATCTTTGGCATCAGGCTCCACGGCATCAGGTAGCTGTAGTTGGCATCAGATCAGAAGAGAAAGCGAAAGCATTTTTGTAACAAATAAAAGTTGTATCAATTATAAAGGTATTTAAAGAAAGGTGAACAAGCTTTCCACACTGACAAAGGGAATCTGCATAGAACAACTCAAAAATAGACATCCACAAAGATAAGCTAAAAATCGACTTTATCCTAAGGATAAGAGAAGTTCTCTACTACAGTCTTCAAAAATTCATCTATTTCTTTCAATCCAACTAACCCATGAAATAGTCATCAATGCACATTCCCGTGGCACAAACAGCTTTTGCAATGGTAAGGGGGCACAAACCAGCAAAGCTTTCTAGTAACAATAAGAAGATGACCGATAATCTCAAAACCTCTGTTTCACAAAATACACCATTGTGGTAATAAACATGCCCTTGGTCTTTTTCTTTAAAATAATGTCACTAGCATTGACTGTTGGTGGATCTATAGGGATCCCTATCTCGACAGAAAATAAAAAATCCTTTTTCCTTATTTTCTGAGGCTGCCTATAGATTTTGTAATTCTAATTAAGGCATATTACCCTTTTTTTTATGTTTAGGAGTTTTTCCTATTTTTTGGTGTGTAGGTCAACATTATAAACATTGTACATATTATTTTTCAGAATAAGAAGAAACTATATTTTTTCACATTAACTTTTCCTAGATGTTTAATACAATACAAAATAAAGATTCAAATTTCCTTCAGGTACTTTCTGAAGGTCAACCCTTGGATAAAAAAACTTTGAAGTATTTGAAAATTCGATGGAACTGGTGCAAACTGCTAGAATGATAAAGAAAGCTAGAAAATATTGAACAATGATGTACTAATGCAGATAGAACTGTAAAAATTTTAATAAGCATTTCAGAGGCTTATATACCCACCCACAATAAAAGTAGATATGTAAAAGTGGTGAGGAGACAATATTGTAAATTGACAGTTATTTAAATGCCAAAAAAAAAACAAACAAAAAACATTCAGCAGCTAATAGAATGAGTAAATATAACATACTAAAATCTAATCTACAGAAATGTAATATATTTTGCTTCTTGACCAGACGGCAAATTACCAGGGCACCTACCAACTCACCCAAGAAACTAGCTTCCAACAGATTGTGTACAATTAGGGTATGTTTGGTGTGCCATACTCGATCATATGGATTCATTTGGATTTACTATATATATATATGTGTAATATATATATATATGTATGTATGCATATATATATATATGTATGTATGCATATATATATATATGTATGTATGCATATATATATATATGTATGTATGCATATATATATATATGTATGTATGTATTTGATAGGAAACTGAAATATATATCAATGCATAAAAAATAAGTGGTGGACC
>JAXCLQ010000013.1:5625757-5662907 GCA_035584115.1 Cedrela odorata | reverse complement strand
ATATATATATATATGTATGTATGTATTTGATAGGAAACTGAAATATATATCAATGCATAAAAAATAAGTGGTGGACCAGAAGTACACTGGTGATCCAAAACAACTTTACATAGGAAGCACAACCTAAGCGAAAAGTCGTTCATCTGAACTAACCATAAACAAAAACTCCAGCCCCTGCAACTACAACTTCTGAGGAAATCTCAGACAGCTTTAAAAACTGACAAGGAATCGAAACAGATTTAAGATTCATTTGGTATTGAGGTGTGCTGGCTTTTAATCTACGGCTATTGTGGAATGGAACCACGAGGAGTTAAATATTAATGGATAAATGAGTGTCCCACTAAAAGTTGGTGTTACCAAATAATATTTTAGCATTGCTTTCAAAGCACAGCAGAAGCACCACAATCCCAAATGAAGCCTTACTAGATAGGACTAAATTTACTACTGTACCATATTTGGTGTAACATGGGACCTTTGTATTAATAAATTTGTATTATCCATTGTTTATTTATTTAAATAATTTAGTATAACTTCTCATTAAAACAAAAGCTTCTCCTACCATCCACCACCAGCCATCATCGGCTACCACCCATTGGCATCCATTGAAGTCATAATGACACCATTGGAATCCCCAGCAGCTGATCTACACAATTGTATAATCGTCTTTGATGATTGAGCATCCAATCTTTGAAAAATAGAGATTGGAATTTCAGCCACCATATAACTACACAATGGTGGAGTTAGTGCAGCTCTACTCGGCTGTTTGACATTGGTGTTAGATGGTGGCTGGAATTTCAATCTCTATTTGCCAGCAAATGGTAGCTCAAACAACCAGTAATTGTACGATTACATGATCAGCTAACAACAATGCCAACAGTATCAGTGATAACTTAACTGGACATGGCCTGATTGTAGTTAGTGGAGGATGAACGATGTTTACAGTAGATTGAGGTGGCTGGCTGGTGGTGATGCTTTTTATTTTTGTAGTAATTTCTAAAATTACCTTTTATAAATAATAAAAGAATAATACTAAAACATTATTACTCTTCAAGAATAATACAGTCCCAAGAAGACCCACTCCTCTCCTTGGGTCTATTTTACGCTGCCTGCATTGTACTATTTTTTGCTTTAGTACTATCCAGTCCTTGTAATTTGAAGCCAAACATGAGACAACTTTAATTTAGTAAAAATCCCTTGATTTAGTTGCATCAAACACACCCTTAAAGGTTCCTTGTCAAGCAAAACATAATAATTAGAATATTCTGCGATAACCTAACTGAGAAACATATTAAACCTCAAAAAAAAATCCCAGCCCCTGCCTGGTTTTATCCCCAAATTCGTTAAATTTACCCAGCATAACTTATACATCATCCAGTTCAAACATTGAGATAGACCAAGTATGGAAATACTGAAAATTGTGAGAAATAAGCATAACCAAAGATCCCAAGGATTAAATCCACATCCAAATTTCCGAAAATTCAAGGTGACTTCAAATACAGATGAACATAGAGATACAACTCCACCAGGAAAGCAACAAAACCATGGCTTGCAATATTTAAAACAAAATAAAGAAGTTAAGGGGATATTTTGTTTGCCTATAACATTAGAACAAACTTAAACTTCACACAAGACCTTAATACCTCAATCAATCCAGAAAAAATAATTTCGAAAGCTATACAATGTATGTTTATCAAGACAAGTGCATAGCAAGCAACAACTATGCCAAAAGTACAAAAGGGAAAAAAGATAAAACAATATTTCATGCAACATTCATGATCGGCCTCAAATGCATGTTACATACCTTAGGCGGAGAAGATGGTATTGAAGCATCTGGTACTGGACTTTTTGATTTAGAGGTAAAACTTCTAAGAAACCGGTTGTCCATCATATTTCCAATGATTTTTTGACCTATGCTTTGATTCCGTTGGAGGTCCTCAGAATATTTCAGAGCTCTTCCTGATGGTGATGGAACACCTACAAGAACAAACATTTTCACACTTAAGGTTTGTATTGAACTAGTTAGTTTAGTGTCTGCTTTGAGCTGCTTCAGTTGGGGTAAAAAAAAAAAAAAAAGTCCTTTCATCAATAGCATGGGGGAGAATCAACTTTGTAGAACTACTTAGTAATTTACTTATATAAACTGTTAATCAAATTTTCCTGTGAACTGTTTTCCAAAGAAAGAAACTAGCAGAAATGCAGCATTCGGGTTGTCTGAAAGTTAAATCAACAGCATCTTGTGAATGTATGTTCCTGGAAAAAAATTCAAGAAGCAAACCTTCTGATCCATCTGTATTCAGCCTCAATTCTTGATTTCGATCCAGTGAAAGTGATGAATTCAGATTCCTTGGAGTGCCATCAGCACCAATACTAGGGGATGCCAGTGGAGATACCTTTCCATTATCACTAACACTAAACAGATGGTTATCTGCTTCACCTGCAGTGACCTCTGAATCTCTAATCAACACCGTAAGGTTTCTGGTGTTTTCATTGAGCAGCTCAAGTGGTTGCGTAGTGTACGATGCGTCTCTGGTAAACAAGACAAAATATAATTACACCGAAAATAAATACTAACATTTCACAGATAATAAGAGATGTGCACCTTATGCTTTTCAATAACGTATCCCAGTCACTCTCACTGAATTGGTGTCCTCCAACCTCTATAAGATGCACTAATGCACTCAGAGAAATCGAAACCACTGACTGATCTGGTTTTTTGGCACAATCCAACAGCAAACTCAGCAGTGGCGGCAGCATAAAACATACCTCCTACATGAATAAAAATGCAAAGAAGCTTCATGTTGCCAATAATTTCTGCAATTCTAAACACAAACATAGCATTTAGCAGAATTATTCTTATACTAATTAATAAAACACATAGACCAAGTTGAAAAAACCAACAAGTTCTATTCTATCCTACTCTGCATGAATGATCCTTAAATATAATTTCTCCAAATAATAAGATAACTAACATCCTAGATTGCTTGAAAGTCACTTTTCTTTCCCATTTTTTTTTTTTTGTACAGGAACAAAGAAACTTATATTAAATAGTAGGAGTATACAAAGAAGTGAACAAGTCTGCCGAAAAAGAACCCCTAAATGATCACAAAGATGAGCTTTACTTGAAAGTTACTATTTTTTTAATAGGAAACTGAAAAGATTTTATTTATAAAAGAGGAAAAATGAAATTCCAAGATACATTGTAGGTGTATAAGCAGTCTACCAAACAGTAAAAAAGCCAACTAAACAGCAACCAAACGGAATAAAGAAACGGAAGATCGTGTTAGAATTCATGTACAAATAGCCTGTTAATTGGGATACATGAAGAGAGAAAACTAACACCACCATAATAAATCCTAAGGAAACCTTCTCATTCTGCACAACACGCGGATTAGAAAGAAAACACCAGCAAATAAATTTCCAAGGACAGCCACTAGACAGCTAGCCAACAAATTGGAATTCCGCCTGTTAAAATGAAACTCATATATATTTAAAACAACACAATGCTGATGAGACCATACTCCTATGAAAATCTGTGAAGCCATTAGCTTAATACTGCAAATTTCTCACCTCTAATCCTCCTTCCTTACAATATCAAGAAATCACCTCCCAATTTAATAAGTGTTCCTTTTTTTCTCCATAACCTTCCCACAAAAGCATTAACTCTTCAAATTCTTTATGCAACCATAATGGGAATCCTTGAAAACAATAATTAATAAGACGGTACTAGACAAAACAGCTTGCAGCAGAGTAAGTCTGTACCTCATTTAGATCTTATATATATAAAAATAAACCTTTTTCCAACCATCAAATCTTTTTTCAACCTTTTCCAATACCAGATAATCACGCCATCCAATTAACATAATGTGCATCTCAACAAAGCGCTCTGGGGGTGGCAAAGATATTAGATTGAGCATAATATCCAATAACCCTTTTTTATAAGTACAAGTGCATAAAAGACAATAAAGGTTAAATATCCTCAAGAAAATATGGTTCTCCCAATGGTTGGTTCAAATACAAATTGAACTTTCTTATAGTGTAAGTTTTTGGAATGGAAAAGGTTGGTATGGGAAAATTTTGAAGGCAACATCCATGTCAGACAGTTAGTTTTGAGAAGGTATAGTTCTTTCTATAAAGGTTGCATGGGTAGGAACAAGAAAAGATGTTAATGTGGAGAGAGCTTTTCATCTACACTTCAATTTACTTTTGGAAATAAACCATACCTCCAGTTTTCGGTAAAACTTTCAAACATAGAACCAAAACAGTAGCAGAGGCCCCATTTAATAGAGGGCGCTTCAATCCCAGGTACAAATCAAAATGATAATCCCATTTCTAAGACTTTCAGTAAAGACGGAATTTTCAAACCAGTGTCATATACAGATAAATTGAAGTTAATATTTTAGCGAACAGCTATGTTTTCAACAATGTCATAATGCTGAGACAGATACTTATATGCTACAGATTCATGTGTTTTGTGTTCAATGGAATACATTTATTGGCCTTCTCAGTATGAGCTAGACAAGCAACTTTTACCATGCCTTCACAACAAAAGGATTACATGTTTATTTTAACACTCTGAAGGCTTAATGCTAATCTTTATACTAATATTTCAGTATCAATCAATGTTTTGCCCAATCAAGCAATGGGCAAACTAAAAAGTTCAAAAAGAACAATATTAAGCTCATGAATACCTTGTAAAAAGTGTTGAACAGGTTGCAAAGCAACTGAAGTGAATGAACGCTGGTTTCATGAAACCACTCATCCTCTGAAGAAATTAAGCTTTCCTTTCCAGCATGCCTCACATGATCAAAAATGGGAAACAGGACGCGATGAAAAATGCTCTCCCAGAAAGATGATGAGAACTTGCTACCTCTCTCATTCAACAAATCAAACAAAACTTCAAGTGCACAGCTTCTGACCTCCGGTCTTGGATCTGACGTCAGGTCAGATAAACCAGCTAGCATTGGGAACCAATAATGCTCAGTCACATCAAAAGTTGCATCCGTATTAAAATCAATGGGCTTCAAATCTCCTCCAGGTATGAACCCCTACAATCCAAAAGCACTTAAACTAAGCCAGGAATTTTACTTGAGAAACCAATTAATTCAGAGGAAGAAAATATATATGACATATCTATATAACAATATAAAAATAAGTAACTTTCCAGACATAGCATTTAAGTCTCCTTTTCAATCCGAGAACTAAAGTGACATATAGGGAACATACAGCATCCAGTATTTTGTTTTTAAGAACTATGAAATAAGTTTTTGATCATTCGATGAATGCAATTTCAAAGGTCGGGATAATGTTTGGCATGCCATAACCAATGTATCTTGAGAATACTAGATGTTATATATAATATCAGCCATACTAAGTACGTCTATCTAATTGTCCACAAGTAAAATATGCCAAAAATATACAATAATAACAAGGATTGTTGATACTAACTAATACATATGGATATAATCCAAAATTACTCATTTACCATGTAACTGACGTGTTGACATGATTATGACAGCTATTTTCAAAACAAACGCTTAAAACTCATAAAAATCAATTTGAATTAATATGGCAGTTACATTCCAGGATATAGTGTCCCCTTTCACTGTCACAGTGCAGAAACAGCAATATTTTTTCAGAATATCCTAAAAACCAGCACCTTAAGCAAGGAACCGAATGTAGCAGCTTGGAATAGTTACTAAAATTGATGGGTAATACAGGTAAATTTAACTGATTTTCATTTCCAAATGCTATGCTGATCAAAAAGATGTACAAGAAAGAGCATCCAACAAGGTATAGGTAATCCAGCGAATGATAAAAGCTTCTTACCCAGATGAATTAATACTCTAGTTGAAAAAAGAATAAGAAGAAGAATGATAAAATGATAAATGAAGCAGATACTAAAAGAAAAACCTCTGCCAAACGATCTTCACATATTCGGAGGAGTGCAATAGCCTTCAAACTTATGCGGTGAGAACTTTTATTATTGGCAAACCTGATAAGACAGTTGACGCAGTCCATAAAACAATCTCCAACAACCTGATCAAAGTGTTCCAGTATAACTGCAAATGTCCTTGATGTCAGATTAACAAATATTTGTAATAAAAAAAATAAAAATAAATCCAATAGATTGTGTCAAGTATTACTGGAAAGAAAACGGTAAGTTCTAACCCTGCTCAACATTTTCAAATGCACTTTCAACAATAGATTCCAATTCATCATCTGCAGCAGCTGTGAAAATCATAAAAACGCTACGCCATCCAGACTTGATGCTTCCGACTTTAGATTTTATCATCTGCAGTACATACCAGCATCACAAATACTGATATAAAAGATTTAAATTCAGGGAATGAAAAATGATATAGCACCCAAGAAAAGCTAATCAAGTAAACATACTTGAACAATGCAGTCAACAATCAAGCTCCTTATGGTTTCACTTCGACTGTTCCGTATAAGAACAACAAATGGTTTCAGAATGTCATTTTGGAAAGTGAAATTGGTGAGTTCGGCACGCTCCAAATACTTCATACCAAGCTGCCTCAGAGAATCAATGGCATACATCGCAATTTTCTCATCATGATGACTTCCAGCAGCTATAAAATGGTTCGCCAGGACAGACCATATTCTAGCCCATACCTAGTAGAAACATCAATGCCAACTTTTAAAATGTACACAACTAAAATAAAATTGGCAAGAGAAGCAAACATAACACCACATTATGCAACACAATTAGACAAGTTCACCATTATCTCAAATGACAGCTCATGCAAAGTCAATCCACACATACCAAAATTTCAATGTCCCAGGGTACAAGTAACAAAATACACAGATAAATAATAATAAACTATGCCACCTCATCAAGCAATTCTCTCATGATTTACTTCTCCATATAAACGTGAATTAATCATACACATAATGTAACTATGGGGCAGTCAACCAGCAAAAGTACCCACTACCACTTTTAGGCATGTCCCAGTCCAAACAAACTGCAATTATAAATATCCGACAAATTTGCATAAATGTTTAAAAGACCACTAACATCTGGAACTATAGAAAGGAGTCAAGCAACTATGTAATGAAAGCTAAAGAGCATCTTAAGTTATGGAGAGTAACCTCCAGCCTAAGCATGTAAAAAAAACATCTTAAATCTTCCTACCTTTTCTTCATCAGTGACAGATAACATAAGTCTAGCAACTAAATGACACAGGCCAATTAACTTAAGGGAATTTTTTACCATAATACCTCAGCTAAGAACTTACTGATTCAAACTAGCCAAAGAACAAGACAGCAGTGTCAGTAAATGAAGAAAATACCATACGTATACGAGCCATATTGTAATAGCTGATCTCAACAAGTTTTTGCAGGCTGAAAACACGAGCTGGACTTTGCCTTAATTCTTCAGCTGATACACCACACAGAGCATTGAAGAACTCCACAACTGAATCACTAGGCAATTTAACACTATTCACAAAAACTTGTTCCGCAGGTTTCCCGGCCAACTCTTTTAGGGATAGAACAACAGCATCCCTGGAGATCTGGTTTGATCCAAGCATAACAGTTGCAGAAATAACTGGACTTGACGAGATGAATCCAAGCCGAGAAACACATTCCAAAACTGCATTCCATGTGTCTTGAAGCGAGCTGGGCTCTGTATCACATAGAGCCAGCAGAGTCCGCAACGCTTCCACATTTTTACTACGCATTTCCTTGGGAGCATGCAAGAAAGTAAATCTGAAGATTTTAAAAAAGCATAATTATCATCCTTAAGAGTTTGTCCTCATGATCAAAAGCACATTAGACAGCATTTCAATGAACTAAAAGTAAT
Source organism: Cedrela odorata (assembly GCA_035584115.1). NCBI lineage: Eukaryota > Viridiplantae > Streptophyta > Magnoliopsida > Sapindales > Meliaceae > Cedrela > Cedrela odorata. Next base: position 5,655,085 of record JAXCLQ010000013.1, on the reverse strand, counting down.
AATATTGCTTAAGAAGTAGCATACACAAATATCAAAAACTTTAAAATATATTAATAGAATAGAAGTACTGATACAAAGAAAAATAAACAAAACATTGAAAACAGAGATTTTTTTTTTTTGTGAAAGAAAATGTTGCTACTCTACCTGACAAGAGATGTTAAAAAAGCATAGCGCATGGTATCCATTCCAAGAACATGGGTAATATGTATCCCAGCTTTAAATCCTTCCATACATTGAACAACCCTTGGTTTATTCTCACCTTCCTCCATTGTAACAGAGAAAGTGGCAAGCAAAGGCCATCCTACTGCCTCAACCATTGGCCTTACTAGTTCAATCCGCTGTGAAGTATAGAAAACTCCTCTTTTTGCTCCTCGATTACGAAATATGGCCTGTGTTTGCTTGATGATAGCTTCACTCTCAGACTTTGTATCACTTGATGATTTCCGTTTTGGAAGAGCAAGATTTAGAATACTAACAAGGCCGCCTCTTTCTTCACCTTCTAGTTTTTGTCGGCTGCTTTTAGCAATATCATCTTTCAGTTTTATCTCTTCTTTAACAATAGAATCATAGATCTCCTCCAGGAGTTCTGTGGGGGCACAATCATCAGAATCATTCACAGCATTCATGCGTATAAAATCAGATTTCGACATTTTAGGCCAGACCATTGGGTTATGAGCATCAGTATTCAACATTATAACTGAATATGCAAGAACATAAGCAGTATCTGCGTTCTTGAAAAGACCCGGATTATCTGCACAATATCTGCCAGATGCACAACATAAGGAAAACTAGATCAACACTGGGCAATACCAACGGGCATATGTTCTATATATTATGTCAATGCTTGCATTACTTTTACCATGGAATTTTTTAATTTTTTGTTCCCAATGTCAATGCGATAAAAATGATTTTAGACAATTGATGACAAATTAACAATTAGCCAATGGAATTATACAGAACTCACTATATTTCTTTCTCCTTTCATACTGTAGAACATAATCATAAAACTCAGTAACACTCTCAGCTTCAAACATGAAGATTATACAGAACACTAGCAGCCAACATCAAAAAAGACACAAACTATCCCGTATCTATGCAAATTCCCCTAACAACTGTCATGAAAGATAAGTCCCTAAATCTAAATTTCGATGCTGACTTAGCATAGGCAATAACTGCAGCATCTAACTGTTATTCAGACATGTAAATGCAAACCAGAGACAATTGATTTTAAACCACCCAAATCACACACCCCACTCTCCCCTCCCTCCTCCCCCTCCCCCCCCACCCACAAACAACCTCACCCCCCACAACTTACCACAATTATACAATGTTCAAAAGCACCTCTAAAATAGAAGAATTTCCAAACACGTATTCAGCTTCTTATCCAAAAAAAATAAATAAAAGAAAAATAATATATGTAATAAATGTATCTACCATACAAAAACACGCACATGTGCTGAAGGCTCGTACCTTTCTGCAAACTTTTCCATTATGCGATCTATCTTCTGAGCTTCTCCCGGGAGTCGGAATCCTTTAAGGAATTCACGAATTGCAGAGTCAAACTTCATACCAGAGAACTTCATTGAATCTACATAAGCATGCATGACAGCAAGGGTAAACTCCTCATGCTGGCCCAAATAATCACCAATCATAGCCTGAAAAAAACAAAATGGTTACATAGTTCCATACCAAAAGTGAAATTAAGGGTAGATTAGCTATTCTACCTTGTCCAAACTAGCAGTATTTCTTAGAAATTGGGCAATCGAAGTAGGATTATTTTCCACCAACTTATTTGATATCAGATACTCCACGCCCTTCACAGGTTTCCTGTTAAACTGAAATGCAATTGAAACTGTAACTCACCGACTACAGCATGAGCACCCTAAAATAAAGTCTAAAATCCAGTACAAGCATTATAGCCAGACATTTTAAGTTGTAAGATAAAACCTGATCAATTACCTCAGAGATTGCAGCTTCCATGGTAGATTTATGAGCCTTTGCCCTTTCGAAGTTATCAGGCACATCAACCCTGCTTTTTATCTCAACAGATTCATTAGCATTAACCTCTTCTGCAAGAGACCGACTATTTTTACTCTTCTTTTCAGATTCTCTTCGTGACTGCTCCCAATCAACCAGAGATTTGAGTACGTTCACAAGACACTATAAAGATACAGAGATCAAGGGAGAAACATTCATTCAGCACTTTCTGTTGAAATAAAATAAATATGCAAACGCGTGTGCACGGGCACCCACCCACACACACTAACACACATATACTATCTGATTTCTAGGAGGTAAGCAACACAAAACTTACCTGTAATGATGAACCTCTAATAGAAGCTGTCTGGGATACAGCAACAGAGTTTGGATCTGCATTTTGTGTCCCTTGAGATATTTTTGATAAGGAGGTAACCTACATGGTAAGTATGAAGACAAAGTATATGCATTATATGTATGAAAAAAAGTTTCAAATAGAAGAAAATATATTATTATAGTTGATAATAAGAGACTCTACCGTGCGTTCAAATAAGTTTGGTGCCTCAAGATCACAATCATAGTTCACATACACATCAACAAGCATCTGAGGATCTTTACAAACTTTCTCAAGCATCCTGCCAAACTACACTTGATTAGGAGATACCAAAGGAAAAGATCCAAATCACTATACGACAATATGCTAAAACTCAGGTGCACACAAACACACAAGTAAGCATACAAAGTAAAAAAAAAAATTTAAAAGGCACTCAAATGTGCAAACTTAATCAACTTGCAATAGGTTAGAAAGACTATCATACCGAAGAACACTTGTTTTCTGGTTAATATCAGAACCATCCAGTGATCGTAGAACTATCAAGGGGAAGAAGACACCAATCTCACCCTGGAAAAGATGTAAGCATTAACAACAAAAATTTACATCAAATCAAACAGTGACCAAGAAAAAGGTTAAAATAATATCATACTTTAAGACTTTCCCTGAATCTCAATAAAAGCACCGAGAAAATTCCAGTTGCATACTGCCAGCAAAAAATGCATACTCAAAAAGAAAATTATATAGCAGATCAATGTCAAACAATATGAACAAAAAAGACCCTATTAAATGATGTTAGTAAACCTGAAATATGACAGTGGATTGTGAAACTGAAGCCCTCAATAAAGCATAAGAAAGATATGCTTTTACTGAGTCAATGAAATGAAAGTTCTTTGTAAATGAATGACTAACTCCTTCCAGCAAACCCTGCATCAACATATCAAATTTCATTATCTGTATAAATGCTCAAAAGCTACATCAACACAAAAATGGTCCTTAGGGAAGTTAATTTGGAAGATTTCATTTTGTCCCCCCTCATGCTAGTTCTTTAAAAAAAAAACAGATAAAAGAGAGATTTTTTTTGGCAGCGGGTAAACTTTTAAAGATATTATCATAAAATACAGGGAATTAAATCAATTCACACTGGCAAGTATATCATTATGGAAATCATTTTCTAGAAAGCAAATAAGTTCATATACAATGCAACAACATGATAAGATCTTTTTTATGACAATATTCATCTAATCTGATACTATTATATGATCATTTTTGTAAAAATAAAGTTCTTACAAGGTTACTTGGCTTATATCATTTTAACCTCCTTTAATTCCAAGTCTCATGCAAAACAAGTATTATATACTATGTTGGCCAACCGAAAGAAAGAAAACCAGAATCATAGCTTTATAGTAAAGAAAAGTAAAATAAAAAATTATTCTAGCTGATAACAAGTAGTTTGGATAGCCCTATTGTGCAAAGAGTCTACCAACCAAAGCATGCAAACAAAACACCAATATTTCCTATAATTGACCTGCAGAAGTTCAAGAGACAGAATACGCGTTTTGGTTGTGACTTCATCACTATCTTCCTTCATCCCCATCTGCAGACAGTATATTAAAGAAATCATCATAAAGGAGATAAAGGAATCCAAACAACAATGTAAACAATACTAAGAAAACCAACCTTGCAGAGGGTGCGGAATACCAGTAAAGCATCCTGTACTCCAATACTCATGCTCTCAAGGTCGATCCCCCTGAAAGTTATTTACAGATAAAGCACCGTGCATCCAAGAAAATGCAAAAAATAAATAAAAATTAAAAACTAGAAAAAAATTTATCATTCTGACTACGACATAGTACGCAGTATCTAAAGTATTACATAAGGTTCATACCTTATGATCTTCTTACCATCTTCATGATGCACCGCTTTGTCAAGAACAGCCTCTAAACCCTATACAGTATATAGAAGTACCGACTAATGACCAATACAGAAAACCCAAAAAGGAACAAAAGAAGAAAGAAAGAAAGAAAGAAAGAAAGAAAGACATTTGTGAACAGCAATTGCCATGCATCAATGGTGGGAAATATACTTCACCATTGAAAGAAAAGAAAAAACCTCACTGTGTCCAGAGCACAAAAGGAATTGATGGATAATATGTAAATAGACACACCTTGATATCAGCACCACCTGCAAGATTATGAAGTTCCTCAACAGAGGCAAGAGATGCCTCTTTGGCCTGGGTCAGTGCATCTCCCAAAGTCATTCCATCCTCATTTTGGTCACCCAAGGTTGTTTCTTCAGTTGTGTGGCTTGAATTATCTGCTGAAGAAGCCTCTGTATGCCCAGAAGATGTAGGTAATGCAGAGACCTGAATTTCTCTCAAACGTTACTAACTTTCCCCTATAATAAAAGTGACAACAAACAGAAACATTTCAAGATAAGAACTTAAATTCAAACCTGATCGTTCTCCATTCTTCTGACTATAATGCTTATCATCTGTGTCAACATTGCCTTTGATGTTGCTTGATTTATAGGGCTCTTGCTATACATCCAAAATACAAATGATGAGTTTTTTTTTAGACTTATATATCTTACCCTTAATATGCACAAAAGACTACCTGTTAAGAGCAATATTATAGCATACTCTGATAACTCCAAGCAAAGATTCCCCGTGAACTGCAATGAATAGGCATCATAAAGATAATTACATTGATAAACTGAAAGCATTTGAAGGAAAATAAAAGAATAATTGACACATAAACAGAGAGAGATGGAGTCTGTATGTTTCTTTGCAAATCAAGTATTAATACCTAACTTGCAGGACCAAATGCATAAATAAATAAATAAAACACATATACACATAAAACTGACGTCATGCATAGTTTTATTGGCATAGTTGCGAAAAGATATACACTCAAGAAAGTATCAAAGCATAATTTTTTTTTTCTTTTCAGCTAAGAAACTGAGATATGCATCGAAACAATGGAAGAACTACAAAGAATAATTATGATAAGAAACTGAGATATGTACTTGAAACAATGAAAAATTACAAAGTATAATTTGATGAATGCACTCATTCAACAATGAAAATGATTGATACCTTGATTCAACTAGGTAGCCTGCAGTTAGAAAGAAAATAAATCATCATTGTTCCATGAAGAAAGTGGAAATTCTGGGGCATCCAACTAGTCCAAATGGTACAATAACATTATTTGACAAACAATAGTGACCTATTACAGCAAGACTCCCTTTTTCTTTTGGGATACCCAGTAATCAAGAACTTGTAGGACTCATTCGGTAGCATTGCACAAAATGATAGTACAATAATATATTTTGACAAGCAATAATGACCTATTACTGTGAGACTCCTTTTTTTTTTTTGGAAACCCAGTATTCAAGAACTTGTACAGCTCCTTCCGTAGCATCACAAAGTTTTGTCAGAGAAAAATTGTATAAGAAATGAGAAATTGAATTTTGCATTCGCAAGTTCTAAGAACGCCTTTTGAAGCGAACTCTGTAAACATAATTATTACAACAAAAACAGTAAAAACCCATCTGATATCAGCAATCAAAGAATTCATTGACCTCAGCAAAAATAGAGAACTACCCATCAAGAAATAAGTGTTACATACAAAGGACAAAGTATACCACTAGAGAGCACAAATTTGTGTCTTATACCATCATCCCACATTTTGCGATACACTATGCTATATCCGACAATAAGTTCACTTCCCTCGTGTTAAAGCATATAGCAAGATACATATATAAACGGAAAAATACATTACAAACTCAGTTCATAGCCAGAAGTAAAATACAAAAGAACAGCATCTCCATCCCTTAAAATATACCTCTGAACTTCGTGGATGCCACAGCAGTAAGAAGTACCTTCAACACTTGTAATACGGTACTGCACATCATGCATCAAAATCAAATAGACAAACCAAGCAACAGATATAAAGAAACAGAGCCAAAATACAAGGACACATACCTATCAGATGATGAATTATCTACACAACCACAAACCATGTTCAAAATGTCTGTAAACAGTGGGACATTTTTACCGCCATCTACACCAGGATCTCCCTCTAAATGATCATATGCAATGAGTTTCTGCACTCATGGAATATCCAAAAAAGAAAAATCATCTTAGTAATTCCCGTGCAGTAATGCATGCATAAAGCTATCCAGAGCATAAACAATTGGGAGTACTACTGTAGAACACAAACAATGGCATCTAAGAAAGGCTTGGAATTGGATTTTCCTAGACCTATGTATGAACCCACAGAAGGCCACTCTCCAAAAAGCACAGATGATAAAAATCAGACAATAAAACAAAGAGCATGTACATGAAGACAATCCAAAGCAGATTCCATCAGTTTCAAGTTCTTAGTCTCAAATGCAAGTCGGAGAGGATTCAGAACAAGTTCTGCTTGAGCTCCTGCCAAGGTGTAACCAGCATTCGCTAAGGCAGCAGCAACACCTCCACTTACACCTGCTGTCTTACCAACAAGTTCCGTCTGCTCAGCAGGTAACTGAGCTGCTTCTGTTCCCGTCTCTGCTTCAGTTTCAAGTGAACTACAAGGATAAAGAGAATCCAATAAAAACAAAAAATAAAAATAAAAAATAGAGGAGATTTAGGCTTTTAAAGCATCAGCCAGGATCTTAACCAAAACAATAAATGATTCAGCGGCATTTTCTAAAATAGCCATATTGCAATTTAGTTTTGAGGTAACAAGCCATGACAAAGATGCTGCTGTTTGACACAATCACTATGTGATCTCCCTTGTAATTTACACAATCACTTATAGAATTTAGAGGGTACTCTCAGTGTGAAATTAATAAACTATGTTTCCTCTCACTATATGTGATAATAACTCTATGTGGAACAAAGAGCATAATTATGAAATTGATTTATGAAAGGAACCAGCAGATAAATACCTCCCATCTCCAGCTGAAGATGCTGCTTGATTTGTTTCATTCGATGCAGAATGTTTCACCTCTTTTGCACTATCTGAATAGACAAAAGAATAACTATAAATAAATAAACATGATAAGTGAATAGCTTAAGAAAAGAAAATAACAAAAAACAAGATTACCAACCATACAACATTCAGTGGAAAGTGAAAGAAAAGAAAACTAAAGTTCAAAATCCATGTTCCCATCACTATCCCCACCCATATGGCACATCCCTTTATTTGCAGAAATACTAGAAGATATGGCAACCAGCCATCATTGCATGGCAACTCAACTCAATGTAGCCTTAAAAATACCAACTAGAAGTGCTAGGAAATCCATTCAGTTTCCATTAGATTTTGAAAATAAAATAAGAAAAGAAAGAGCACTAAAAATTCATTAATAGGACAAGGATAGGAGGGAGAAAATCATGGAGAATGAAAAAGACCGGACGAGAGACAATTTCTCTTATTTTATTGGGGAAAGAAAGATAAAGATGGAAAGATATTCCATCCCTCCAAATCCATAGTATTCAATACTTCCATAATGAACAAAAAAGGAACAAAAATGACAAGGCTCATGGAAGGGAGGGAAACATTTTAATAAATAATTACTCTCATTAACATTAAAATATAGTAGAATATATAAAACTTCTGCAGATGAGGATTTAATGATTTGAATTTAATTAACTCCACTACCAGAATTGTTGGCAATACTGACAATATTAAGAACTTTTCATGTTTTAAGTCAAATTTTCAAATTAGAACATCACGACCAAATACAATGGTTTTTTTTTTCTTCCCGTCCTTCTGGGATACCAAAGAAAGGAAATGAAAGAGAAGGAAGAGAAACCCAACTCAAATTTTTAAAAAATAAAACGAATAAGTAAGACTAAAATATTGACCCTCATTGTAAATGAAAGAAATAAAAAGGAAACAAAAAAGTCTAATTGCAAAGTCAATACCCCCATTAAAACTTTGATTTCTAACAAGTGATAAATGAAGCTTCTAAATACAAAAATAAGTATCATTAATGCATATTTGCTTCAATATTTTAGGTCAAATGTACACTGCACAATCATTGTGTATAAAGTAATGGATCAACAAAGAGATCCTCTTGAAGATTGCTGATTACTTCTTCCGCAATGTAAATATCAAAGTCATATTGAATGACAAAAACTCATCTTCCCCTATTTTCACACTTTATCAGGAACCTAAACACGTATACCCTTCCATATGAATACTGCCTCTTTTAGCTATACAATACGTATGCATTAGAAGAGTTAAAAGAGCATTTTTCTTGCAACCAATAAAGTTGCAGTTCAACCTTTTTTTTCTGACAAAAAGCAAGAATACATGTTAAGAGTCACAAAAGAAAGAGTTCCAAATAAGGTGAACACGCAGTCACCTGAACCTCATAAAAACATCAAAAGCAAAATAAACCAAACACTCAAAAGAGCAAAAAATAAAAATAAAATAAAGCTACCACATCCCAATTGGTATAAATAAACAAATAAAAACTTAAAATCCAAAAATTCACTAGAAACCAAAGATCTTAAAGTGCTCAAAAAGTTGAACCTTATCCCATCATAAAACCACTTCCTCCCCACGATAATCCTAAAAGGTCCTCCTATTCCTTTCCAACCAAATAACAAGAGATTGCCATCAGAATACAATTTGACAGTGCAACAGCTTTCTTAGCTACTCCCAGATTGCAAAATTCTCAATTGACAAACTTAGGAGACCAAAATCATCCATTTTGGCCTAGCTGAAGAAAAGAGGCTAAGCCAGGAAAATAGAGCTATGAATAAAATAAGTATCAACGTTTTCAGCTTCATCTTTCACACAACAAACACCAACCATATCTCAAAATTCTGGAAACAAAGCCATGTAAAACCTATTTGGTCTTTGAGATTTATCTTCACCGCACTCAAAAGTAGTGTCTTTTATCTCCTCTTCCTCAAAGGAACTCTCCAACCACTTCCACTCTAATTGCTACCCTAAAATCTCCCTCTCAATGCTTCTGTTTTCCTCTACTATGATCCAAAATCCAATTTGTTGAGCAAGTTTTCATCTTCTCCCACTCCACATTCTGTATGACAACCTAAAATTATAACCTCTATCTTTAGCCCACAAACCTTGGCTTTTTGTATTCGACAGTTTCTTCTCCAAACACAATATTCTCAAATCTATTCTTTAAAATTACACTCTCCCCCCTCAGAATATAATCCATCCGACCATTGCCCTCAAAATTATCCAGTTTGAGTATATTTGCTTCCAATTCCATTTTCCTTTTTCACATTCCCAAAGCCCTCAAACCAAATGAGTAGCCTTTCCGGAAGTCAAGAACTAAAGCAGCAGAACCCAGGACCATAAAGAAGCCTTTATGGCCCAAAGGATGATGCCTGTTCAAGTCATCAATCACTTAGTTATTCACTGCAACACTATACTCATCATCTAGCTCTCCATTTAAACCCTAAATTTCAAATTTTAGGCAAGAAGAGACCATAAGTCCTATAATCACTAGTAATTCTTACTTCATATCTCCACTAATGATTCTCATTTGCATTTCAGTTTCTCTTAATGGCACCAAACAGAGGCTCAATAATTGTTAGCATAGTTAACAAGCAACTTACGGCAAGAATTCATTCCAAAAGAGTTCCTCAAATATATGACTCTACGTACAGTTTCCTAACCTCAAGATTTGGCATAACATGGCAGATCGTTTTGAACCAAAAAAGATACAGAATCCAACTTCAATAAACAGATTGCAACCATTATTTAAAAACGAACGTTAAGCAAGCACAATAACTGGACAATTATCCTCAATATAAATAAATTTAATAGCAGAAAAGTATGATTTAAACAAATGCAAAACGAAATGGAGAATACGATCTGACCTATATAAGTTAGAATAGCTTTTTGAAGATCAGGGAGCTTTTTGCCAGAACACTCTTTGAGCATCGACTCAAACGCACGGCTCACAAATCCAGCAGCCGCCATTTTTCTCTTCAAATATATTATACAACAGTAGTCTCTCACCTTTAAGATCTGTGAACATGGAACAGAGGATTGGAATTCTACCTTGTTGCAATTGGTAATGAAGAAGAAAATTGTGAGCTAATTCACGTAGATATTTGAAGATCTATAACGAAGGAACGAGCAGATCCGTTGAGTGCGATTTGATTTGTTTTGTTTTCTTTTGCATTGAGCAACTGGGTCATTGGTGAGGAGCCCCCCCCCCCCTACGATGCCGGATTTGATTGAAAATTAAAATGGGGGCCTAATTTGAGAATGGAAAGGAAGGTATTCATATTTGATCCCTAACTTTATATATAATTGAACTTTGACCCTTCAAGTTTCTTTTTTTTTTCTTTTTATAAAGGATGATTTGTATAGGATAAATATAATCTAATTATCTAACTTTTGTCTCATTTTGTGCTAACAAGTATCAGAAATTATCATATAAGCATCACAAGTATCAAAAACTATCGAATAACTATAAAACTTTTAACATTGACTAATATTGTCATATGAACATCTCATATTTATAATCATTTGTCATCATATCAATAATTTTAAATACTGCATTTTGGGTTTTTAACCCGTATGGCTTAAAAATACCTAACAATTATGTTTTTGGCCACATTCCCAAATCTCTTCTATTTGAAGCCAATTTCAGCGACTTTGGACAAAAATGCCTCTAATTCTTGGTTTTCCTCTAAAAATTATAACATTTTAAAATATTACTACAAATAGTTTCTTCTTCTTCTTCTTTCCACTAAAACACTTAGAGCACATAACCATCGAGCAAATATAAAAAGCCAAAGACATCGACCTCTTAACATAGACAAGGTAAAGGAAATCGTCGACGAATGGTATGTCTAACACTTTTGAATATAGAACATGAAAACTGAATTATTATTTTCTTGATTAAGGAGTAGACAATGCACCTAGGATTTCAAAAACCAGTTAAGGGTAAATTGTCTTGCAAAAATTATTGTTAATGATTTGTTGTGGATAGTTACATTGGTTGATTATTGAAAAAATTTTAAACTGATAAAGACAACTAATAGTTTGGTTGCTTGACAAAATTCATCGAGGGATTTCTGATTTTCATCGAGGAGAAGGATGTTATGCATTGTTCCTCGACGGAAATCATACATCCCTCGACGGCGAATATCTTTAAAGAATCTTGTGTTTTTTAAAATTTCATGCCTCTACTATATTGTGAAGGATGTATGATTTCTTGTTGGATCCCTACTAAATCCCTCAATGGAAATCATACATCCCTTGATAAATATTGTCGAGGGATGTATGACTTCCTGCTTGATCCTTCGACGGAAATCATACATCCCTCGACGATATTCGTCGAGGGATCTTGTGTTTTTAAAAATTTCATGCCTTTGCAAGTTTCATTCATCCCTCGATGTAAGAAACATTCTCAGTATTTGATCCCTTGACAACATTCATTCATTTGTCGAGGGATCTAGTGCTTTACAATTTTCATACATCCTTTATAAATATCGAGGGATGTATGAAACTTGCCTAGTGCTAGATCCCTTGACAAAATTCATACATCTATCAATGAATTTCGTCGATGGATCCAGTACTTTGCAAGTTTCATACATCCTTTATAAACATTGAGGGATGTATGGAGCTTGCCCAGTGCTGAATCCCTCAAGATATTCATACATCCCTATATGAATTTCGTTGGGATTCCAAAATTTGATTGATGGTGTTTCATTTTATTTCAATTGTACTACTATCATTTTAATTTTTCCTCCAAGACATTATAACTTATTTGTGTTTATTTTGTAATATGGTTAAGGATAATAATGGGCGTAACAAAAAAACTAAAGACACTAGAAAAAAATGTTTTCCCGCAGTCATCACCTCTCTATCTCACATGTGGGCACTTGACAGGATCCGACAAAAGCTAACGTCTGCACAGTTGAATCTTTTTGCATTAATTACCTTTGGAATTTTTTTAAGATTATCAAAGATTGAGTTCTCTGAAATGCTAGTCCACAATGTTTTATTGAGGGAAGTGTACGCCACCAAGGCAGAAGCAGATGAACAACTTTGATTTTTACTATCCGATTGTGTGATACGATTTTTTAAAGTAGAGTTTGGATTGATAACTAGCTTCAATTTTGGAAGTTACAAGACTAGATTGGACATATTGGGGAGTAGAAGCAGAACACATTGGCTGTGGGACAAGTTTTTTCTTAGGTTACAATCCATCAAGCAAGCGCAGCTAGACAAATTTATGGATGATACAAACTTCCAAGTTATGGATGACCAGGAGGCGGTGAAGATGTCGTTGGTCTTTTTCGTCAAGAGATTCTTAATGGGGAGAGATACACGTAGGAAAGTAGACCCTTTTGTCATGCAGTTGGTGGATGACTTAAAGGCCTTCAACAACTATTGTTGGAGCACAGTTTCTTGGGCAACGACATACAAATACTTGTCACAAGCATTGACTGGAAGGAAAAAAAAAATTTGAAGATCAGCACAGAAAGAATAAGAAATAAACGTGCGAGAGATCAACTTAGAAGGAATGCCCATTGCATTTCAAATGTGTAAATTTAGCTTCCGATTTTATTTTGTCAATCACATATTTCTTTTACTTTGAATGTAAATTTAGTTTTTATTTGTTGTTGCAGATTTGGATATATGAGGCCATTCTCGTATGTCTCGGACTGTACAGAGAGAAAATAAAAGAAGATGTCCTCTGCATGTTGAGGTGGACAACAATTAAGGTCCCTTAGCATGACAAAGCCCGAAAGACATTATCTTAGCTCATGACTGTAAGTAGCTATTTTTGTTATACAATTCTATATTGATTGATATTATATTGTGTGCTAATTCACATACAAATTTTATTGTGTTTTGTAGCCCCCTCTATTACGTGTGTTACTTCCCACAACTATAGAAAGTTCCTTACCGTACGTGGCTCAGATCCATTCCTCCGCCAGAGGTGACGATGAGGCTGAAGATGAGGATGATAATGAGAATGATGATGAAGAGGAAGATGAGGATGACGATGAGAAGCAAGAAAGGATTCAATCACCCACACAACATGCACCCATCGATGAGGATGACGATGACGATGAGGAGGAAGACAGTATGTCAGCGGAGGGAGATGAAGCAACCAAGGATAGTTCACAGCCTCGATCTACTGACAGAGGTTAGATTCCACTAACTGATCAGGTTCAGTACATGACATTAGCGTCGATAATGGATGCAATGGTCGCTCTATGTACTGATATGGAGGCCCAGTTACAAAAATAAAAAGAATTGTTCAGATCGAAGTTGGGCCTTATTAGACAACAGACAATGGCAATACTAGCTCTTATGAGCCACTCTGATAATCCTCCGACTGAGAATCCACAGGTTTGATTTTATTTATTTTAGACTCTTTTTTATCCTGTTTATAGTTATTACTGTTATTAATACAATTAGTATTGATGAGTTTAGTATTAATATGCAAGACGAGATGGGGGTGGACGAAAAGGCCCAAGATGAGGCGAGGGTGGACGAGGTGGAAAAGGTGGCCCTGGACTAGGTGGGGCAGAATCCAACAAGCACTGAAACCACAAACACAACATCTGATCCGGTACTAATGTCTGTGCAGGTTAGTGAGGAGACCTTCTCACCAGATATGCGGAGCAAATACGGATGCCAGTACAAGTTTGCAAAGACAATGGACAATCCGTTCGTTAATCCAACTGACATGAAAAAGCCAAAAATTGTTGGAGTAGCGCAGACACAACAACGATGGAGCCATTTTAGCCAGTGACTGAAAAAACCTCAAGTATCACCCATGGATTTGGGCAGAATTAGTGCATTATAACCATGGTTTTGGAATATCTTAGGAGGCCAAAATGGTACATGGTTGGGGGATGATATAAGTGTTTAGTGTTTTAGAAATTGGTAGAATATCATTGTAGATTGTACTAAATTTAATTGGATACAATATTTTTGTAATTAGCAGCATATCAATGCCTATTTGAACTTATTGTAGATACGATAATAAAAAGATCCAAACACGATAACCCAACGGTGGACATTGACTGACACATATGCTTATGTAAGTGGTGTGAATCAAATTAAATATCATTGTTCTATTTCATATTTAATTGATGTGCAATTCATTTACAAATTAATTTTTATTATTGGCAGATGTATATATCGAAAATGTGGAAGAAGGTCAAAGACAGCGGTGGGCAGTTAGAGGCCGTGAGTTGGGGATATGAGGTATTAAAGTACATCACGGGTGAGATCATCCCTACCAGAGATATTTCGGAGGGGCCTAAGACTTGATTCGATGTTGACATAGTATACATGATCATTAACCTAAATAAGAAGCATTGAGTTCTCACCACATTAGATTTGGTAGGTTAGAAGATCAGTATATACGACTTTTACTTTGCTATGACCCAAGACAACTTCATGCTGGATCAACTCTAGTGCGTGGCCGCGCTGCTACCATCATTGTTGAGGGAGGTTGGCTTTTATTCCCACAGGCAAGAGTTGCCATATTCTCTCATTGCATTTGAGACAGTTAGATTACATGACGGAGTGTCTTAACAAGACTCTAAAAGGGGAGATTACGATGTGTATCTGTGTAAATTCGTAGAGTATCTGTTTATGCAGCGAGAGTTTGATTTTGGACCTCTCAATGGCATTCAACTGAGGAAGAGTATGGCGCTCAGTCTGTAGGCAAACCAGATTTTATAGAAATATTTTTAGAACAATATAATATTCCTTTTAATACATTTAATTCATTCAATTGGGACGATGTACATTAGTTATTAATTTATTTCATTCATTACATTCGTTTTAGCTCATGTATATAGTAATGTATTAAAATTTATTTTTAGATTAACAGTTTTGGTATTTTGAATTAATAAAAAAAAGGATTCTTTAGAGAAATTTAATTGAATTCTTATGTTTCATTTTTTATTAATAAGGCATTCTATATATCCCTCGACAAAATTCATCGAAGAATGTATGAAATCCGTCGAGGGATATATGAAATCCGTCGACGAATGTGTGAATTTCGTCGACTAGGAAGATATAGTTTGCTTCTTTAACTTATGATAGTCTAGTTGGGAAAATATGTTTTGCTTCTTTTATATGTCTCCAAATATTTTGTCTAATTAAGCTTTCAAATGTTTATATATCCTCTTGAGGTTTTTTTTATTCTTCTTAAGGGTATTTAAGATTTGAGTGACATAGATTTCAGTAGAAAATGGAATTGGTTGTTAATAAGTATTGTGTAATTACATTTGTTTAATGTTGTATGCTTACATGCAGCTTCTTATAAGAGTGATATAGAAGCCTCAATTGAAATCTGTAGAGGGATGTATGAAATCCGTCGAGGGATATATGAAATCCGTCGAGAGATGTATAAATTTCGTCGATTAGCAATATATGGTTTGCTTCTCTAACTTGTGATAGTCTAGTTGGGAAAATATGATTTGCTTCTTTTGCATGTCTTCAGATGTTTTGTCTAATTAAGCCTTCAAATGTTTATATATCCTCTTGAGGTTTTTTTTATTCTTCTTAAAGGTACTTAAGATTTGAGTGGCATTGATTTCAATAGAAAATGAAAGTGGTTGTTGATGAGTATTGTGCAATTACATCTGTTTAATGTTATATGCTTACATGCAGCTTCTTATGAGAGTGATACAGAAGCCTCGGTTGAAATCTATTGAAAGATGTATAAAATCCATCAAGGGATGTATAAATTTTGTTGACTGAGAATATATTGTTTGCTTCTCTAACTTGTGATAGTCTAGTTGGGAAAATATGATTTGCTTCTTTTGCATATCTTCAAATATTTTGTCTAATTAAGCCTTCAAATGTTTATATATTCTCTTGAGGGTTTTTTATTCTTCTTAAGGATACTTAAGATTTGAGTGACATTGATTTCAATAGAAAATAGAATTGGTTGTTGGTGAGTATTGTGCAATTACATCTGTTTAATGTTGTATGCTTACATCCAGCTTCTTATGAGAGTGATATAGAAGCCTTAGTTGAAATCCGTCGAGGGATATATGAAATCTGTCGAGTGATATATGAAATCCGTTGAAGGATGTATGAAATTCGTCAAGGGATGTATGAATTTCGTCAAGAGATGTATGAATTCTGTCGAGGGATGTATAAATGTCATCAAGGAATCTATTAAATTAATAAACTTTGCCAATATAAAAAAACAAGAAACAAAAATTCTCAAATAAGTAACACAACCAAGATAAAAAAAAATTCTCAATTAAGTAACACAACCATAATACAAAAATTCTCAAATAAGTAACACAACCAGGATATAAATTGGCAAATTGCCACACCTAAGTTTGCTACAACGACATTGGATTCTTACAATTCTGATGGTTATGTCCATATTATTTGCAACGAGAACATTTATGTCTTGCTAATTCTTCTCCAACTAATGGTCTCCTTTGTGTTCTACGGCGTCCTGGTTCTCGAAGCTGAATAGGTGGCAAGGTAACTGAAGAACGTAGTTCATTTGGAACAATCCAGTTTGATTGATAACCAACGGGGTGAATAAGATCTCCATAGGACAAAAGAAGCATATCAGTACTGTAATATCTTGAGTAAAGGGCATAATGCTAGAACCTAACATGTCTGCATGCCGCTAGCGCATGTTCACATGGGAGTTGATCCAACTGAAATTTTTTGCATGTACATGTCTTCGTGCTGAGGTCTATAATCCCGTCTCTTTCTCCATCTTTTACCTGGAACTCATATCGATCGATAGGATAGACTAAAATGTTTCTTACCGCCTATATCCGTTTGCTAATTTTATTTTCAGCCCACTTCATCAGTTGTGTTTCCATAGTCAAAGCTTCATTTCTCTTCTCGTAGAACCATCTCTATAATAAACTTCTCAAGTATTCCACTAGTGATGTTATGGGAAGTGTGCATGTATAACGTAGGATTGCATTTAAACATTTTACAATGTTGGTTGTCATGATGTTATACCTTCTACTAGTAAAATGAGCTCGTGCCCATCTGTGACATCCAATCTCGTCTTCTAGATATTTGGTAGCTTCGAGGCTAATGTGCTTTAGCCTTAGACATTGGCCGTTGTAATCACTAAAGTGATACGCCTTCGTAACCACAAAGTATGTCATCATAAATTTGTCAACTTCGTTTTTTTTTCATTGTTTTGAACTTTGAACGGATGTTCCTTGCAACATGATATGGACAGACCCAATGTGTTACTTCAGGAAAGACAAATAGTATGGCTTTCTCAATACTAGCATGTTTATTAAAAATGAAAACCAAGTCTTGTACTTCTCCAATTATGCCTCGTAATTTCTGCATAAACCATGCCCATGAATCATCATTTTCATTATCTCCAATTCCAAAAGTCAATGGAAAAATTAGATCATTCTCGTCTTTGCAAGCGGCCATAAACAATGTTCCACAAAATTTTCCTTTAAGAAATGTTCTATCAACTGTTATAACCGGTCTAATTAAAGATCGGAAGCCGTTAATACAACTTCCAAGAGCCATGAAAAAATACATGAAATGGTTATCGTCGTCCTTCTGTATATGAGTGACAGTGCTATTGTTACAACATTTAAGAACATGACAGTATAAATTGTATGAAGCAGCTGGGTCACCAAAAAGCAATGTTAGTGCTGCTTCTTTTGCACGCTAAGATTTTGAGTATGATACTAACACATCGTATTCGCTATAAATATCAACTTGTATATTTTTAAGTGTGTATATTCTGTTACAATATGTAAATTTATCTTTGATTAATTCGCCGATAAACTGGGAGCTTGTTGACGATGTCCGTTTGATAGTTGATCAGATATACATGTATGTGTTTGTTCAATCCGTCAAACTTGCCAATAAGTATTTTCATGCATCTATACTGCCCGAAAACGCCATCTACATCTGTCATCTTGACATTTGGCTTTAAAACGATGTGATGCTGACCTATGAATTCGAAACTGAAAGTTTTATTTCATTGCAAGCAAACTCAAATCTCTGGGCAATTTCTCTTTTGATTCATACAAATTTTCAACCATTATTTGACCATCATTAGTACTGAAGAAGGCATCATTTGGAAAAATAACAAGTGGAGGGATCGAAGGTATAAACTGCAGCGAATCATAAGCCGATAAACTAATATCTTCGCATGCGAAAGAGGATGTCTGTTCATTGGGAAGTGACTGAAAATCGGTGTTAAAGGAAGGTGTAATGAAAATGTCATTAAGGTTAATTTCTTGCTCATTAATCTATTCAAAATAATCATGAGTAGGATCTTTGTTATACTGAATCGAGGAGTATTGTGCATTGACAACCAAGGTAAGGATTGTATTATTGACTTTGTTACTACTACTTAAAGAAGCAAACGAATTTAAAACATTAGATTGCAATTAACAGACGAACAGTTGTGTAGATTGAACATTAGGAGAACCTGTTATTCCTACTCATGAATCTCGATACTTAAATGTGATAAATAGTAGTGTAAATCCTCCAAATGTTGAAACTTGACTATTCACATTAACTAAAAAAGCCACATCTGTATCGCCCTTCACATCACAAGGTCCCAAACACTAAACGGATAAAAGCACGCAGTGTTTGTACACAACCCTCATTTTAATATTAAATTCATTTGAACTTTTTCAACATACAGAATACAATTCATTGACGAGTTCTAGATAGTTTATATTCCTTCATACTGTTATATCAAAATTGCGCCCTCCATTATAAGTTTCGTTTCTGTCTGCTGAACTGTCCCATGTTCCCCCAAATACAATCATCAAATGAACTCGTTCCATCTGTGTAAAAACATTAACATATTAGACATTCATTTTGAAAAAGATGCTTAAACACACATATATATTTAAGAAAAATGTCGAGGGAAATATGAAAATCGTCGAGATAAGAATATAGTTGAAAGATTCGTCGAGGGAAGACGAAATGCATATATCCCTTGACGAATTTCATACATCCCTCGATGAATTATGCAAGTTTCATACATCTTTTAAATTTATTAAGGGATGTGTGAACTCAACCTCGACAAAATTCATACATCCTTCAACGAAATTCATACATCTCTCAATGAATTATACAAGTTTCATACATCCTTTAAATTCATCGAGGGATGTGTGAACTCAACTAATAAATTCCTCGACGACATTCATACATCTCTCGACGAAATTCATACATCCCTTGACGAAATTCATATATCTCTCAATGAAATTCATACATCCTTTGACAAATTTGCAAAGTTTAATACATCCTTTAAATTCGTCGAGGGATGTATGAATTCAACTCTGGACCTTTCGATGAAATTTATTAAGAGGTGTACTGTTCATTCTTTTTCTCGATCTAGAATTCTCAAAAAGCATTAATAACACACCATTAGCAAGTATTACGTAGAATGTATGCATAAAAGGTTATACTAAACATATTTCTAAACTTTTTACAAGTATAAATACAGGAAACAAACCATAAAAAAATTTACTTGTTATGAAAATGTAGTTTTGCCGAATTTACTTCGAATGAATTCGCTTCAACAAATACTAATCAACCTCATGATACCTCTGACTATGATCTTTTTAAATTAGTTGTTGAAGTTTTTGTGTGATCTTTTTAATTTATTTTAACATAAATAAACAAAATGAAACCAAATTTGAATTTTCACGAGTTTTTACTTTAGTGAGATATACAAACAAGAGTCATGAGTATTTTTGTCCAAAATTGCTGAAATTGGCCCATAGAAGAGATTTGGGAATGTGGCTATAAACGTAATCGTGGGGTGTTTTTAGGCTATATGGGTCAAAAACCCTTACGCTTTATACTCTAATTTTTTTTTATTTGACAAACCTAGAAAAAGGAAAGAAAAAAGATTAAAGATTCTAAAATTTCATATTTCAAACCAAAATTATTTGTCTTTGACAAACTTTAAAATAAAAAAATAAAAAAATAAAAAATTGACACTCTAGATATTTCACTACCACTGGTCATCACTGTCACATCAAATGTTGTTTCCGACACCATTAACATAATTACCAAAATTTAGTCATCACATTTTAAGTAACAATATTGCCACCAATCACCCTTTAAAGGTATTGCAAAAACAACTTCAATTCATGGTGGACTCTCACCAAAATCAATCATCTTTCATCATAATTAACACATCACTTCATAATCAATCGATTTCTTATCAGTAATCTATCTTCATCAATCATCGATTATCCAAAATTTTATATTTAAAATTTTAGTTTTCTTCTTTTTTTAATTTTTTTTACAAACAAAAACTCAATTTAAACCTAATAAAAAAAGGGTCCAAAAAAAAATTCTAAAATTTAGGAAATAGCTTTCGCGGATAAGGGCAGAGCTTCAATAGGACCTTGAACACACTAAGACCACAAACTTTAAAATGAATCAAATTTTTTTTTTAAAAAAAAAAAAAGCAAGCAATTTAGGGTCGTTTCATAGAATAATTACAATAAGACATAAAAAGAAAAAAATTATTTAACTCATCAACTTTAAAAAGTGAGCATTTTAATCTTCAAAGTCGTTTGGTCGGTCGCACTAGGAGGGCTGACTACATAAAATATAATGTATTCTAGGTATGGAGCAAAAGAAAGGAGGTTCCGATTGCATTATTTCTAAAATTATATAGCCTTCCTGTATTAAAAAAACCCGATGTTCCCCTTACACCACAAAAACAAATACTATTTAAAATAATTAAATAATATTATTTAGTTACTTTATTATTTCCTTATTTGACCAAAGATAAAACGTTGTTGCCACCAAACATTTGAACAAAGATAAATACATTAGAATGTATGTTTCACAATCTACACAGCTATAGAAAAATTACAATTAAGTAGTCATTTATCAAAAACAGAGTTAAAAAGTTTTGGCTACCGTAAAGCATCACTTTCAATCAGTGAATGTCATCACCATCACCATTCTGTAGATCAACTGATGAAAAGAATAGTAGTGGCGGTGGCCTCCCACTCGTTGGGAAAAAAGAAAATGTTGAAATTTGTAGTTTTTATCTAGTGTATTTTTGAAAATATATCACTAAGTTACAAATTTATTACCCTCATCCATAAATCTATTTATTAGACATTTAAATATTTTTATATGCCCTTACATATTAACAAGATAAAACTTACTTGTCACTTAATGATCTTTTCAATTTAAAAATAACTTACATTATTAGAATTTCTACTTTAAAGGAAAAAAGAAAAAGATTTTCATTTTACCAATAAAAAAAATATATAGATATAAACGACATAACTTAATAAAAGTAAATAATGAATGTTTGTGCATTCTTATACCTTCAACGAAGAACTGATAAATTTGCCAACTTGCATCATTATGTAGTATTATCCAATCTGACAACACCTTGATATTTTTTTGAAAATATTTAGTGAAATGTCTCAAAGAGTTGTCAAGTATAATTCTATCAATTTTGGTGTGTTTATATGAAGCTAATTAGAAATGTTAAATTAGGTTAAGCTTTAAGCATTTGTTGAAGTCAAAAAGAGTGATAATTTGATAATTAATGAGTTAATTATTGATGCAAAATTTCTCTGAACTTGCTAATGTTGGATCAATGTACTCATGTCCTACTTTGACTAGTCAATTATTTTCTTTCTTGCAAAATCAAGAATGTCAGGTTGTCTAACAATTTTACCAACGAAAAAACTCTAAGGGTCCGTTTGGTACGCAAGATAGGATAGAATAAAATAATATAAAATTAATAATTTAGGATAGAATAAGATATAATAAGGTATGATAGGATTAGGTGTAATATCATATTTTGTTTGGTTATGATAAGATATGATAAGAATATATATATATAATTTTATTTTTAGAATTATTAAAAATTAATAAAAAGTAATTAATTATTTAAAATAAAATAAAAATACTTAACTCTTTAAATAATAAAATAAATTTATTGTTTATTTAAATTATTAAATTATAACTAATATATTAATAACAATTTGAATAATTAATATCATATTAATAAAATTTTACAAAGTATTTACCACTTGTGTTTTTAGCTTTGATGTAACAATTGAAATTATATAAATTAATTATTTCATATGATGAGTGTAAATATTTTTGAAGATGTCAAAATACATTTGGAAAATGATTATTTGCATTAATGCTTAGTTAAAATAATTTTTGTATAGATTTAAAAGTATTTTTTATGCAAATAAAGATTGATGAATGTAAAATTGTTTAAATATATTATGGAAATTGTTCTTGAGCTTATTGATTATATTAAAACTAATATGGATTGATTGTTGCAAAAATATATGCAAAAAAGTCATAAATATATGACAATATTACAAAAATAGATTACATGAGAATGTCATCATCAATATTATCTTAATACATATACATTGTCAGTTTTGGATGATAATATATATAATAACAACATCACCTTTATAAATTTATCATAAAATAAACCCACATAACATCTCACCAAACACCATTTACTCATCAAAAAGTGTCAATTTAAATTGCTTTGCATACTATGTTATCCAACTAAATCAGCAATTATATTAGATACAATATATATATATATATATATCCAAATCTCCTATATCAATCATGTTACCCACCTTTCACAATTGATATAACAATTTTCATTTTGTCATTATCATTCCTTAATATTTTGAAAATCTCTGCATTCTCTGGTTCTTTGAGAAACATTTTCATTATGCCAATTTAATCATGAAGATGAAGACCTAATTTCTCCAGTTGATTAGTGATGATTTGATTTCCATTTTCTTTCTCCTTAGTCAAGCTTTGAACAAGCTTATCCGTACTCTTATTTAATCTCTCCATAACATCCTTAAATACACCAACAAAATTATCTAAACATCTCTTAACTGGATCATTTGATCACTTTCTTTTTCTACGAGATAATTGAGAATCATCTGGAGTCATATTGTGGTCATGTTAGCTTTGGTTAATTGACGTTGGTGAAAAACTCATTTCTAAGTCAAAGTCATTACTATAAAGTTCTTCTACATCAATATATCCTACTATATCATTAACAGTTTTTGCTGTTCTTCTAGTAGGTCGATTCTTTCCCCATATCTTGACAAATATTTCATATAAAGGAAATGGTTTATCTCTCCAACCATTTGCATTTTTATGATGCCACAAAACAACAAAAAAGCAAATTAATATTTAAATTAAGCTTCAAAAGAATATTATCATATAATAATAAGAATAAGGATAATTGTCAAACTTGTACATAAGATTTCTAAGCCTCATTACTGTCTACTTCAATATATTTCTTTTCATCATTCTACCAAATCTACTAGTATTCAACATATCAGAAATTATTGAATATTGTCTTTTCCAAGCCTTCATTTTAGAATCGATATGTGGAGTAGCCCTCAATCCAGCATTAGGAAGTAATTTTTATAATTGTTGTTCAATTTGCCTTATTGTTCCAACTATAAACTAACCACAATCAGCACGTGCCCCATTTGCCACTATATCTTCTAACACATTCAACAAAACGTCTTCTTCTTCCTTAGTCCATACTCGTTTACTTCCCTTTTTATCTTACTTATTAACTTGAGTGTTACTATCTTCAATATCTATTCCTATACAAAGTTAATTTTAAATATATTCTATCATGATGTTAAAACTAACATAGAACATGACATAACCTAAATATTTAAAATAAAATTCAACATTAAAATAAATATAAATTAAAATTCATGCTTAAACCATAAGAAAATAAATAAATATTAATATCAAGACAAATATAATATTTAAATATATAATAAGAACATAAATTAAAAAGCTAAATATTCCAATACTATAAATACTAAATCCTACAATTTTCTCTCCACTCATTGAATATTTGTAAAGCTAAATTATTCCACCATATAGACTACTACTCAGACGAAGTAGATTCACTAACATTATAAGAGTCAATATGGCTGTCACTAAAATTTAGTTCATCTAATTCATATTCTATTGAATATGTTGGCATTTCTCTCCTAATAAAATTATGTAAAAGGCAACAAGCAGTTATTTTTCAACATTATGTTGTTAATGGATAAAACGAAGGACTTCGTAAGATTGCTCAATGTATTTTAAGAAGTCCAAAGAAGTCTAAAACAACGTCTATCACATTTCTCGTTAATGCATGTTTCATGTTGAAGTACTCCTTGTGTTAGTAAGGGTATACCTATTTCGCCATTTTGACAATGTCGTGACCGATTTCTTTTTCATGATAACTATAAACTAACATTAGGTACTAAAATGTTAAATTTTTAAAATTTAAGGTGCAATATGCTAAGTCAAGATAAGTTAGATTAAAGGGTGTACATAACAATGTTTGTAGGTAATTAAGTAAGACCAAAACTAAGCCCCACATAATAAATAAAATACAAGCCCAAAAGCCAAGGCTAATGAAAATCATAAATAAGAAAAGAAGAGGGACCAAAATGAAAATGCAAAAAAAAAGTAATGATATTTTACTTTGTTAGTATTTTCTAGATATAGAAATTATAAGAAGAAGAATGGATAAAGATAAGCAAAGGCAAAAGAAAATGTTAAAGAGAGACCAAAGAAAGAAAAATCGAAAAAGAGGAAAGAAAAGGAAGAGAAATAGAGACCAAAGAGGGAAAGAAAGAAAAGAAGGAGAGTGATAGGCCAGGAAAAAGAAGAAGAACAAGAGAGCAAGGAAGAAAAAGAAAAGAAGAGAGGGAGAAGAAGAAATCAAGGAAAAATAAGAAAAAAGGTAAGAAGATTTATTATGTTTTTTTCTTGGTTTTAGTAGCTTAAATGATGGATTGTGATGTGTATATAGTAGATGTGTAAAATTGTATAGTTTATAGGCTTGAGAAATTGTTGGCAATGTATAAGACATTAATATATGTATGAATGGTGTTTTACATTATTTGAATGCAAAAATTGCATAAATTGTAAATTGGTGATTTTGGAAACTTGAGGGAAGTGTAGGATATACATATAGGGCAGTAAATAAAGCATAAATAAGGTGAATTTAAGGTATAAGGATGTGTAGCCTTGCTAATCAAATTGGAAGGAATGATAGGGTAGTAAAATTGCATGAAAAAATGTATGTCGGTTACTGGAAAATTTGAGCAGTGCTCAGAAAATCGAAGACAGAATAAGTTCTAAACCTCTAATTGCTTAGCCGTAAAATCCTAGAAAAACTAAACATAATTACGACCAACATAGTCAAAAACTAGAATTTTTTGTGAACCGAGAAATCCCTTGTAAATTTTTGAAGTGGCTACTCTGTGTGACATTTTTGTTTGCCAAAAATCCTTAACAGTGTAGCAAAAACCCAAAATAGAATAGTGTTCCCGACTTTCGAATTGAATGTCATAAAATTCTATGAAAAGTAGACACATAGGCAAATGACATATCTAAAAATTTGTTGTATTATGTGGGAACCGATCCCTCAGTAAAATTCAAAAATACTATCCTTATTTGGTCACTGCATACTATCTTGTGTCTGCACAGTATGTAATAAATTAATTATATCTCGAATATTAGAAATTAGAATCAAGATCTGTAAAAGGATATGAAAACTAGATGTAACAAAGAATAAATTATTCAAAAATTAAATTTTTCTATCAAGAAACAAATTCCCAGAAAATTTGAAAAACCCACTGCTTTGTTGCGAAATTAAGTTAGAACAGTGCTTATTCATTTGAGTATAAGTTGAGTTATACAAGTTCAAATAAAACACCATTAAAAACCAAATAAATTAAACTCGTAAGGGATGAATACATTAAAAAAATTGAACTTAAAATTCCTTACCAATTGATCCCAGCAATATTTTGAATTCGACTACTGGTCAGTGGAAATTACTTAGAAAATCGAAATGAAATTTTCGAAATTAACTCGAGAAGTTTTGGTTGAACTCTATAACTATTCAGATCATCTTAATTTTAATTAGGTGAAGCATTTATGCATGATTTATTTATTTATTTAAGAAATAATCATGTTATATTAGAGATTTTAATGAAAAATCATTTACTGTAGATCGTTGGCTCGCAGACCCACTGACCCTACATTGATTTAAATCGGCCAAACCATAACTTGTGAGTGGAATAACTATATTTTCCTATGTTTTCTTAATATTATGTTTAGAAGTATTGTTATGAAACCTCATCTTATGTAATATCAAGCTTCAACATTTTGCTTCTCACCTAATATATGCATTAATATTCTTAAAAGAGACTTTATTATACTCTCACAATGAAAATAAATCAAATCGTTATTTTTTTGGGTTTACAGCTACGAAGACTTAATGAGAGACATTACGAGCTTCATAATTAAGGAAATTTCTTTTCTTTTACAAGTGTCATCGTACCTGACTTAGTACGAGTCTTGATTAAAGACTTTATGGGCTTCTCGACTAAGGAGAAATATATTTTTTTACAAGTGTCTTTGTACCTAAAGGTATGGATCCTCGATTAGAGAAATTACAAGCTTTATAATTAAAGAAACCTCTCACTTTTTACAAGTGTCGTAGTACTCATAGACTTGAGGAAAAGGAATACAAACTTCAAGACTAAAGAAGTTTCTCATTTTCTTAAGGATATAAAGCCTCGTTAAGAGATATCTATTCACAATCCTCTTTCTTTGGAAATATTCTCATCCATTTTTAATTATGAGGTATCTTGTTAAGACATGAGTAGTCAATTTTTTAAGCCCAATTTGGTGATTTGGTCAAGAAATTTAGGTACAACATTAATAATTTTGATTGTTCATTGGCTTTAAAAGATAAATCATGTTTAAAGATAAGAGTAACTTTAGGAAAGCAAAGTTACGCTTTTTACGAGTGTCGTAGTACTCATAGACTTGAGGGAAACGAATACAAACTTCAAGACTAAAGAAGTCTCTCATTTTCTTAAGGATATAAAGCCCCGTTAAGAGATATCTATTCCCAATCCTCTTTCTTTGGAAACATTCTCATCCATTTTTAATTATGAGGTATCCCGTTAAGACATGAGTAGTCATTTTTTTAAGCCCAATTTGGTGATTTGGTCAAGAAATTTAGGTACAACATTAATAATTTTGATTGTTCATTGGCTTTAAAAGATAAATCATGTTTAAAGATAAGAGTAACTTTAGGAAAGCAAAGGAATTTTATTAATATTTCATGCCATTTCAAAATTGTAAGAGTGTTTTAAAGGGTAAATAAATAATGTAAAATGATTAAACTCAAACATACTAACAATTTGTTAACTTTAAGGGAGATCAATGACAATAAAATGAATCGTATTATCTAAATGATAATAGGATTTTTGACTTGTATAGTCCAAAAATACTCTCTATTTATGTTTATGGCTCAATCTCCAAATATCTTATAATTGGGTTCAATTATAACGATTTCAGACAAAAATACCCTTTCTTTGTTAATTGTTTAATAAACTCAAAATTTTAAAATTAAAACTTCTTTATTTGATTGTAATTTTTTTTATGAATTTTAAGAAAGAGTTACTGAATTTTTAAGAAAATAGTTAAAAATTAGTTTTATGAGGGATTCGGTGCTAATTTATAACAATTTCAGATAAAAATATCCTTTCTTTATTAATTGTCTTATAAACTCAAAATTTTAAAATTAAATTTTTTTCTTTGATTATGACTTTTTGTCTAAATTTTTAGATTTAGATACAAAATTAGCGAAAAAGAAGGTGTTCATCAAGAGAATAGTAAATTCATCGAAAGAATATGAAATTTTATTGAGGGAAGATAAATTTCATTGAGGAAAGATGAAATTCATCAAGGGAGGATAAAATTGTTCAAAAAATAAATAATTAACTCTAAATATAAAAAATTTATTACTGAAACTAAAAATATAAATAGACCAAAAAATTAAACTAGGCCTCATAAAAATCAGTGATAATACCTTAAAACAAAATAAAATATACTATGTAAGTAATAATACCTAAAACCTCCCAGTGAAGTAAGGGATAATTTTCTAAAAAATTAAATAAAAAGTAATTTAAATAATTTAATTATTAAAAAGTTCCAAAAAAAATAAAGTAATTATTTGAATTCTCTATAAATCTTTTCTAATTACAACTAAATGATAAAAAAAAAAAAAGAAATTAAAATAGTAAAAAAAAAAAAACTGTTTTAACAAATAAAAGAATTATAAGAAACCGAAACGTACAATACACTTAATAAGCATTTCATTTATTGTTTGAATAGCGTGTACAAATTAGAATAATTTAAAAACAAGAAGAGGCTAGGCTTGAGTATGCTTTTCTTTCACGAGTATTAAACCATACTCCCAAGGATAACAAATTTCTTCAGCTTTTTTATATATTCTTGCCACCATCGAATCAATCACAAAACAGTAACAAATAGCCAACATAATTGAAAATTTAAAAATATATTGATGCAAATTACAAATATATACAAACTCAAGGGCCATAGCATCTTTCCTCGCTATAGACATAATAAAAATTACAAAATTGGCACTTCTACCCTTCCAAGCCAACTAAGAGTGTAGTACATATAGCTGCTATATGTGTGTCCATAAAACAACAAATTGTGAATAATTAATAATTAATAATTAATAATTTAAAAAAAAAAAAAACAAGAGTAAATTAAAATTAATTATGAATAAATAATAATTACAATCAAACAAGAAGATCATCCCCAAAGATGTAGAGAATTCTTTCGACGGCCCAATTGGGCTCATTCTTGGGCCAATTGTTTAACCTCTGTGATTGTGAAAAGGTCAACATAGGGGCCCTACAAAGAGGACAAGTCTTGTGATGATCATAATCAACCCATCGATCAATGCATTCTCTATGAAACACGTGGCAGCAGTTTCTCAGCTCCCGCACCAGATCATTATCGTCCATGTGGTTCAAGCATACAGCACACGTGTCAGAAACCCAAGGCATCCTTACGCTGGTGTCTTCGAAGGTGGATAGAATCAGCCTTTCCTTAATCATCTCTGAAGAAATCGAAGAACAAGAACAAGAAGGAGAAGAAGATTGTTGTTGTTGTTGTTGTTGTTGTTGT
>JAXCLQ010000013.1:5611856-5625657 GCA_035584115.1 Cedrela odorata | reverse complement strand
CAACAACAACTACACTCTTTCTTTAGTCTTTACTCTTTCATCTTATAAAAATTGGTAAAATTATTCAACACTCATTTCTTTTGTCCCTTCATAAAGATTTTTGTACCTAAACACCACCTCCTAAAACCATTTTGTTTCCTATTACAAACATTCCAACACCCCCCCTAATAATAAATAACTGTGGAATCCATATTTTATTTAATAATTATTAAGTTTTTAATACAAATATAAAAAAATATTAAACATTAACTATTAATTATGAAATATCGAAACATTGTTTTATTTTTCAAAGTTTGACTACTGTGCATTATATGAGCAAATAACGACTCAAATAATATCGAATTAATTAAACATAGCCCTATCCTTTTATTTAAATACTTTCAGATAAAACTTATACCATCGTATTGCACACAGATTTCATATTTGACTGACTGCAAACTGCAATATCCATTAAAAAAGGAAAAAAAAAAAAATACCTGGGGTGAAATGGAACATTGTTATCTATGTTCTTGCCAATATCACAGTCACATACATACACGCATATATATGAGATATGCCAAACCAACAGTAAAAGGAAAAGGAAAAATAAAGCTATCAGTATTTAGCATGTGAATGGAGTGAGCATCAGTTAAAATATTAATGAAAAGGAAAGGGTGTCTGTTGTAAGAACTTTTGGCCAAAAAAGCCCGCAAATATATCACATATATAGAGTCTATAACAAAAAAAAAAAAAAGGGTATGGTGAAATTTAAGATACCGGTCAGCTTCATATAAATTCCATCTTTATCTGTATATACAAAATAGTCAATAGATATAAGCCAGCACGAGATTGCAAAGTCAAAGCTCTTAATTATTATATTAATGCATATCAAATTATTCGCATCTTCGAAGCACAAAATTTGAAAACTTTTATTACCTTGGAAGGTGGACTCTAATTGACACTCCATGGTTTGCTGCCTGTCCTGTACTGGTATGTCATACAAGCTCAGGCAGCAGCACTTTGATAGAAACAGTTTCATGAAGTAAACTGAAAACTTGCACAAGTAATTGCTCTCAGAAGAAGTAGTCTTTGCTCACACCGCTTTGCCCTCTTCCATCTTCTGACACATCTTGTATTGCAGAGTAGCTGGAGCACAATCCAGAGGTGTTTCTCCTATAATACATGTTATCTGTTAGAGTTGGAAGAGATAAAGAAAAACTAAGCAACTGTTTGCCACCTACAACTTATGGCTACCAGTATTATCCACTAGACTAGAATTGAGGAAAAGAGAGAATTCCATTGTGGTTTTATAAGAGATGTGGCATTTTTAAACATAAAGACAGACGGTGAGATTTTCCCCAAAGAAAAAACTAGATAAACAGAACATCAGTACGAATAAAATATTTTGGTTGGATCGCCAAGACAAGTTTTTAACCACAATTTGAACTTTCAAGAAAATTAAAAGCACATCTGTTTGTTTTTATTTCATTGCATGATCCAAGGACATACTTTTTATTCGGATCACCAGGACAAACAATTTGAACTTTCATGAAAATTAAATTCACATCTATTTGTTTATGTTTCATTGCATGATCCAAGGACATACTGACACTTTTTCAGCTATTCATCCAAGGTCATGGCTTGAATATCATTAGTGATTACCTCCTACTGTCAACAACTTCATCGAATAAACATTACAACCGGGACATAAGATTAAGTACCTTGTGCGTTCTTGTAGTTCATGCTAGCTCCACATTCCATAAGGGTGAAGGCTATATCAGTTCGGTTGAAGAGTGCTGCCTGCATCCATCAATACAGTGATTAGTGTCATACCCTTTTCACAGCAAATGAACTAATATCACACAAACAAGCCCCTGCATGAGCGAGCACACACATACATGCATATCAAGCATTTGCATGTGCACACACATACAGCATGCATACATGAGCACTCTAACACACACACACACACACAAAGAAAGAGAGAGAGGTACTAGATGTAGCAAAGACATTCCTTGCTTGTCGTGAAAATTTGCATCCACGCCCTGCCAACATGACAACATTTCAAGTTCAATTTATTGACTTTCATGCTTCTTTCTGAGATAAGTTTTTATTTTTATTTAATTTCTTTTTCACTCAATTTTGAGATGAATGAAGAATACCTCACTCAGAAGCTTCTTGACTGCAGCAGTATCTCCATTCTTTATAGCTTCTCTTAAACCCTAAGCACAGCACATGAAACAGAATTAACATGCATAAAAAAAATTACCCTCAAATAGAATACTTCCAATAAGTTGAATCTCTAGGTGACTGTTTTTAAGTACAATCTACTTTATACCTCTCCATTGACTTCATAATCCATCTGAGGTTTATCCATAGCACCGTTTGTCCCTTGACCAGGACTAAAAATAGAACTGAAAATTGTACATGTATTAATCACCCGCCGCATAGAGTTAGCAGGCACACTTTAACATCAAATTTACAAGTTACAAATTTAAAAACAAAATAAGAAACCAAATTGCTTTGGCAATGTATACTATCTAAAAGCATCAAACATCTAAGTAACAGGAAGGAAGAAACTACATTGACCAAGAAATGAGATCAAGAAGAGGAAAAAAGAATAAAATTTTCAAAGGGAATGGATATTCAAGGAGATAGCTCTGTATCCTACTTTAAGACAAATTTGTGGATATCCAAGTAGATATATTCAAATCCTACTTTAAGACAAATTCCCCGCACTAGCAGAGAAATCCTTGTCCCATTATACTGAAGCAATATGGTTGTTCCATCCAAATGAAGAGGACATTAGCAATTTTAATTCAGGTGCTGCAAAGAAGCAACAAAAGTAGTATGAAGAAAATATTATAAATTGAGGCAGTAAATCTGGTGATGGAAAAGCGGAAAAGTCATCATTCAGTCCTTGGTGCAAAACAGTATTTACATTCATGGATTTAATAACTAAAGTTGCGAGAAACTGCGATACCTGAAACAAGAAAGCAAAAGATAACCATGGGATTGGCATGTACGGGCTCCATAATGCCTAAAGTAGAAGCCTGAGATTTTCAATTTTGGCTTTTGCTGAACAGAAATGAAATAGGTAAATTGATGCACACTACAGGCATGAGAAACATTACATAATGCATCACCCAGACACGAAAACAAGCATCACCAGAATAACCTTTTCTGTTGGCGTGTTGAAATCATCAAGAATCTTATTCAGATTCAGTTGCATCATGCCAGACTAATAGTAATATGATAAAAAAGAATTGGAGTTTCCTAATCTAAACTGCTGATCTTCACTGGTAACCAAACATTAAAACTACTTATGGAAATTTCATAACTATTACTGCTTAAAAGCATTCATATGTCAGGAAAAAACCAGACACAGGATACCAAAACCAAAACCAACATACCTAATTTTTCTGTTTGAGGTGGAACCTCTGTTCCTTGGGGTGGTGTCTGTCTTTTTTGGCTTTGGATTGGACTGAGCTGTAGCAGTGGAAGTGGTTTTTATCTACAAACACGCAGTCTGTGAGTAGCAAAGTTCAAGCATAAAATTTAAGAAGCTAATTATCCCAAAAACTCAAAAGTTTATAGGTAAGGAGCCCAACACTACATTTAAGCTAAAGGTGGCAATTTGGGTCATGACACGATTACATGACACAAATTCGATGCAAAATTCGGGTTGAGAAAAAATAACATGAATAATAAATGAGTCAAATTCATGCCATCCATTTAAAGAAAGGGTCGAATTTGTGTCATCCATTTAAAGAACGGGTAGAATTCGTGTTGCGTTAATTTGACTAGCCAATTCGTTTAAGACATGAATAGTTAAACGAATTCGTGTCATGTTAATTTATTTATAACACGAATTCTTTTAAGACCCATTTAAAACACGAATACATATATTAATAAAATTTTTAATTTACTTAAAGTTATTCGTTTAATAGGGATGGCAACAGGACAAAGACGGGTCAGGGATCATCATCCCTGTCCCTATTTCTGCTTTGGGAATGACATCCCTGTTTCTGATCCGTCCTCATTTTGGGGAAGGGATCCTGTTCCTGTCCCCGTTTTAGATATTTTCACAAACCTCTCTTGCGATTTGGCAAAATCACACATGGGTGCAAGATGCAAGTTTTTTCAAAACTAACAGATATTGTCTCTCAACACTAACATCATTATATTTAACCGTTAGTTGACTAATCAACACAATGAAATAACTAAAATAACTTTATGTGTATAAGTTTTATATATTAATAGTATTTTTTACATATTTGCCCTGAAGTTTAGAAAATTAACAAAAAGTACCCCTAAAAACCATTTTAAAATTTTTGACATCCAATTTAATTTAATTTGATAAACATATATAAATTAAATACTAATGTATTGTACATATCCAATAAATTTAAAAATAAAATAATTCTTTTATATTTGAGAATTGTTTGAGAAACATTAAATATTATAACTTTTCTTAGATTTTATATTAATAATTCTTACATTTTTGTTCAATTTTAAAAACATAACATGTAAAATATTTAATTTATAGATTTATATTTATAATCAATCATATATTTATTTCTATATTTAATATTTAATGATTTTATTTTATATTAATAGTTATAAGTTAAAAATATAATAAATGTTTATCAAATTAAATTAAATTTGATGTTAAAAACTGAAAAATAGCTTTATGTGATACTTTTTGTTAATTTTCTAAACCTCAATGGAGGTATTTGAAAAATACTACTAATATATAAAACTTATGCACACAAAGTTATTTTAGTTATTTCAATATTTTGTTTGGTCAACTAACGATCAAACATAACAGTATTACTATTGAGGGTAATATCTATTAGTTTTAAAAAAACTTACATCTATGTATGATTTTGCCAAACTTCAAGGGAGGTATGTGAAAATACCCCTTAAATAAATAAAAAAACACAAAATCAATTAAAAAGACAATAAATTATAATTTCAATTTTTAATAAAAATAACAAAAAAATAAAATTAGAGAAACTAAATTAAATGAAATATTTAGAGTTTTATGTTTTTTTATTAATTTTGTAGAAAATATAATTTGTTTGGTAGATGAAAAAATGAAATCTTAAAGAGTTTTTTTCTTTGTTAATCTTGTGTTAGTATACTATAAAGATTAAGTTAATGATTATAATTGGTTATTTAATTTAATATCAATTAATTATTTTTTTAATTCTAAAAATATTTTAAAATAAAAAAAGGAAAGCAAGGCTGGCTAGGAACAGAGATGGATTGCCATTCCCGTCCTTGCCTCGCTTTACTGTTTGAGGACAAAATCATCCCCGAGCCCTTGCGGGCCTAGATCCTCACGAGGAATTGTCTTTTTTATTATTTAATGACCTAATTGTTATAAAATATTAAACTTTATTTTTAGTAATTAATTTACTAACAGTTAAAGATTTATGTGTTATTATACCTATATATATTGAAAACCCTAGCTATTTTTTCATTCTAAAATCTGCAGCCGCCTCTCATTCTGACAATCTCATTCTCTTAAGCCTAACCCTAACCCTAACCTTACAATCTCACATTTCACACACTCATTTCTCTCCTAACCCACATTGCGCTGTCTTGTCTTTCCGCGCTGTCACGTCGAAGTCGCACCATGCTACCTCATCAGCAGCTTCTCTATTTTGCGGTTTTATTTCGTCAGACAAGACCAAAATGCTTCATTTACTTTTGTTATATTTGTATATTAATTCCTGTTTTATATGTTATTATGTATGCAAAAAGCCTGAAACTTGTGTATGTTCTGAATTTTCCATTGTA
The DNA here is from genome assembly GCA_035584115.1 of Cedrela odorata. NCBI lineage: Eukaryota > Viridiplantae > Streptophyta > Magnoliopsida > Sapindales > Meliaceae > Cedrela > Cedrela odorata. The sequence continues at coordinate 5,619,870 of JAXCLQ010000013.1, read as the reverse complement.
TTTGTGAGTGTATATATGAAGAAGTATGTGCTATGAAATTTGTATTTGTATTTGTTGGACGAATCGAATTCGTGAATGTGTCTAACCATGTCGTGTCACAACACGAATATGACCCTTTTATTAATCATGTCAAAACAAACTGTGTTGTGTCACCCATTTATAAAATGGGTTGAATTCGTATTTGAAATTTTGACACATAAAAAATGGATCAAATATGGGTTGAGTTAAAATTTTGTTATATCCACTTGTGACACAACAAGAATTCGACACATTAACACGAATTGTCACCCTTAATATAAGCTCTATCATGCCTCTCATGTGGAAGGCCGGATTTTAAATATAAGCTTGTCATGTGGATCAAGCACAAAGACAAGTGAATAAACAAAAACAAAAGTAAGAAAATGGGTGGGGATTGGGGGATTCAAACATAAGATCTCTTGGTCAAACTAGCTCTTTTATCATATTAAGAAACCAACAATCACAAAACTCAAGCTCATAGGTAAGGGACCAGAAATAGCATTCAAGCTCTAACAAAACTATTGTAGAATTCATACCTGATGCGGAAGTGCATCAGTGGATGGGGCTAGAGCTTCACAAATGCACAAAGGCATCCCACATTTGCACTCTAAAACACTTGAAACAGGGTGATGCTCCACAACTGGTTCAACTTTTGGATCCATATCTGCACCAATGTCAAATCTAGAGAATTCATCTGTTATAGAATTAACTCCATCTGAAGAAGCCTGAAGATTATCGTTCCTAGCTCTGTGACAAAATAAAATCCATGTGTAGATAATACATTAGTTTTCTAAAAAGAAATCAAATATGTGCAAAGGCAAAACAAAAAAGCATATGAGAAAAAGTCCCTTCAATGGCACTAGGCATCAAGAAGGTAGAAAATGTTCAAATAGTTTTTTTTTTTTTAAAAAAAAAAGTAGAGAACAAAATAATAGCAAAAGCTGAAAACATCTATTAATATGAAAATCAGCAAGGTACATAACTCGAGTGAAGAGCCCAAGATTCGCCATCTATGTAAACAAATGTGTATATCCACCTGAACGTTAAGAAGCTCATTTTTATCACCAGAATCACCCTCAACAACTTTTTTCCACCACATTTCCAATTACTTGCCATCAGATATTATTGCCCGGTGAAGCAGAATACACTCTATAGCAGTTGACACCATGCTACACTAATAACAATATCTCAAATGACAAAACAAAATGGAAAAGTAAGACTCAAGGACAACTTCCAAATAGGTCTTTAGTTAAACCTAAGAATTAGATCCCTGAGCACTTGTTACAACCTAAAATTACTTTCTAAGTATCTCTTATTCTCACCAATCAACAAAAAGCAAACCATACAATATAACCATAGTTGATATAATCTGCCAAACCAAATTTTACGCAAATCTTAAATTGCGGGGGAAGATGACCAAAATAAACAAGAGATCCAAAGCATAAGTTGCATCCTTAATGAGTAAGAAGTACCAAAAAGTTTGATTTGCATCCTTAAATGAGTAAGAAGTACCAAAAAGTTTGATTTGGTCTGCTGAAATAAGATATGCCTAAAAATTTGTACAGGACCTAGACAAATATGATACTTGATATTATTTCAAGAAATATCTGAGTGCTCTTACTCCTCCCTGAGGATACAATTGTATTATTCCATGACAACCCATGTAAAAGCAAATATAGTACCAGAGAAGCAAAATGTACCAATCCTGATCAAACTGGTCCTAACTTCTATAAACAACTCCAAGCCAATTAGGAAACGGTAAATAGAAGAAGCCGTAGAATAGGTATACCCATGGTTAGGGCATCAGCATAAGTGCATGAATAGTGAACCTTTGGCTAGGCCGAGGCTTATAGAAAACATTAAGCCTACAAGCTATTTTACAAGAGTGAGCTTTGACTTTTGGTGTTTTGATCAAATAAATTTCAGGTAACCAAACCAAGAGATTTTAACAAAGTTGACTTAACAAAAAAGAGAAATAGCCAGGAGTAAGTGACAGATAACTGAGAATTATGAAGTGGCTTTCGAATTATGAAGTTTGACTAGAGGTGAAGTGAGTTAACTTGGTAATTAAATAAGTTGGTTAATCTGTTGACTGATTGGTTCAAGTTAGTTTGGATAGTTTGTGAAGCAAGCAGAGTTGCTGAGCTGGAAGAATTCTGTTTAGTTTGTGAATCATCAAGCTGTATATTGTTAATTATCATAGATTAGTTATTTTAGCTTAGTTAGTTCTTCTGGAAAGTTCTCATTCTTGTATAAATACGGAGTGTTTTGTACATTGTATTCATCAAATCAAAATAGAAGAAATAAGAATAATAAAAGTTTTCTTTCCTTCTGTTTCTATTGCATTTTCTCGGAAACTCTATTTTCTTTCAAACCAAACAAACACTTTAGAATTCCTTCTTGGTACTAGAGCACTCAAATGGCCTGCACCAATCTCTCTATTTCAACTACTACTACAAATACATCCTTTTCGTTTGTAGTTCCAATCAAGCTTGATGGAACGAATTTTCTTGCCTGGAATCACAGGTACTGCCTTGGATCAGAGGTAATGGATTAAAAGGCTTTATAACTGAAGATCATTCTTGTTCTCTTAGATTCAGATCAGGCGCAAGTGAAGGCTTGGTCATTGAGAATCCAGAATATACAATTTAGAAGAGCTAGATCAGTTTCTTCTTGGATGGTTGATTTCCTCAATGAATGAATCAATAATTGGTTTGGTAATTTGTTGCAAAACATCTCTTGAAGTGTGGAAGGCTCTTTCAAAACAGTTTGGCTCTCAATATAATGCTCAGACTCTTCAACTTAGGTTCCAACTTCAAACCACAAAGAATGAAGGTTTGTCAATGGCTGAGTATTTTGGTAAAATGAAAAGCATCTCGAATCATCTAACTGCAGCTGGAAGTTTACTGTCTGATGATGATTTTATATTTTACTTGCTTGAAGGTTTAGGATCTGATTATGATCCTGTTATGGTTAATATAACTAATAGAAGTGAGTCATTGAGTATGTTTGAGATCTATTCTTTTCTTGTAACTCATGAGTGTAGAATTCAGCAACAAAATTCAAGTAATGTTGTAGTAACACAGGGACATTTCTCAACAAATTATTCAAAAGATAGAGGTTTTCAAAAGAAAGGAGGTGGCCAGCAAGCTTAAAACACAGGAATAACTATTCATAAGGTAGAGGTCGAAGAGAAGTTCAAGGTGGAAGAACATTGACAACTGGAAGAGGAAGCCTATGTGACAAATTTATAACAAAATTGGCTATACTGCTAACATCTGTTTTCATAGGTTTAACAAGGATTATGTGACTCAATCTCAAAGTTCTCCTCAACAGCAAGGACTCTCCAAGGCTTTCAACAATGGAGGCAATCAGTCTAACAAAGCAACCTATGTTTCAAATGCTCAAGATGAGAGTGAAGCTGATGAAGGATGGTACTTGGACACCGGTGCTACTGACCATTTGACCAATAATCTGAAAAACATGGCCATACAAGGTAAATTTACTGGTACTGATAAACTGATTGTTGGTAATGGTGTTGGCTTACTTATAACACATATTGGTAGCTCAGCATTATGTTTCAAAGAAACTGCTGATTCAACTAAGTCTTGCTTGACTATTAAACTTAACAATATGTTATGTGCACTGAAGATTACTAAGAATTTAATCAGCATATCAAGATTAACTGCTAACATTGATGTAATAGTTAAGTTTTGTGATGATTTGTGTTTTATCAAGGACAAGAGTATGAAGATTGTGCTGTTGAGGGGAGTGGCTTTGAGGGGCTATATAGGCTGCAACTCAAGTCATCTTCAAACACTAAATCTCTTTCTTTCAATTCTCAGTTTAAGACACGTGATCATCTGTCAATGTTGTCTTCTTTGAGTTTCTTTTCAAATAAAGATTGTAGCAAATGTCAGAATAATGTTAGTTCATGCTTGAATGTAAGTAAATCCTTAGTTCAAGCTTATGATATTTCAAGGAACAAAAACTGTAATTTTGTTGATGTTTTACATCATAAATTTAGTCATTCAAACTCCAGAGCTCTTAAGCTCAAATTAAAAACTTGTAAGCTTCATTGTGATATAAATAAAATTTCAGTTCCTCAGTTTTGAGATGCTTGTCAGTGTGGAACGAGTCATAGACTTCACTTTTCTAATTCATCTTCAGCAACCATTTCTAATGGTGGTTTTAGATATTTTTTCAGTATTGTAGATGATTATAGCAGGTATGCCTAGATGTTTCCTTTAAAACTGAAATCTAAAACCTTTGGTACCTTTAAACATTTCAAAACCCTCATTGAAAAACAGCTTGAAAGTTCAATCAAAACCTTACAATCTGACTCAAGTGTAGAGTTCATTGCCTCCAAGACTTTTCTTCAAGAAAAAGGGATACAACACAGATTTACCTGCCTCAATACACATCACCAAAATAGCGTTGTAGAGAGAAAACACATAAATATTTCAGACATGAGGTTAACCTTACTTGCTCTAGCTTCTTTACCTCTTTCATTTTGGTGGGATGCATTTCATACTTCTGTCTATCTCATCAACAGGCTTGCACACTAGTTCTAAACAATATTTCACCTTTTCAAAAGTTGTTTCATCACCTACCTGATTATTCTATGCTTAAAGTGCTTAAAGTGTTTGGTTGTGCAAGTTTTCCATATTTGAGAAGCTATAATAATCACAAAATGAGTCTTCATTCTTTCAAATGTGTTTTCCTTGGGTATAGTTCTCTACATAAAGGGTATAGATGCTTACATCCCTTTGGTAAAATTTACAATGTCAGACATGTCACATTTGATGAACTATCCTTTCCATACTCTTCATTGTTTCCTTCTAATGTTGCTGCTTCTTCAACAAAGTTTTCTTCTCATATTCCTCTTCTTCAGCATTTTATAACACACTGTACTTCTACAACTGCATCCTCTTCCACTTCTCCCTCTTCAGCCAACATCAGTTCTACTCCTCATTCACAAGATTATGTAGTCTCTCCGCATAGTTCCACACAAATTCAATATACTTCTAAGGTTCATGTTCCTATAGTTTTAACACAAAATGTTTATCCTATGGTAACAAGGTCTAAGAATGGAGTTTCAAAGCCCAAGGCTTATATTGTGGATGAATCATTTGTTGAGCCTATTTTTGCTAAGGAAGCATTGCAAATTCCAATATGGAAAGTTGCAATGCAAGATGAATTTGTTGGTTTACAGAGAAATCATACATGGGATTTAATTTCCTTTTCTCCTGAGCATACTATTGTTTGTAACAAATCGGTATTTGGAACAAAATATAATTCTGATGGCAGTATCTTTAAACACAAAGTCAGGTTTGTTGCCAAAGGCTTTCATCAAACTCTAGGGATTGATTTCTTAGATACCTTTAGCCTTGTGGTCAAAGCATCTACTATTAGGTTAATTCTTAGCCTAGCTGTTATGAATGGTTGGTCTATAAGGCAAGTGGATATTAATAATGCATTTTTTAATAATAATCTCTCTAAAGCTGTGTATATGGATTTATTGACGAGAAAGCTCCCACTTACCTATGTAAATTGAACAAAGTTCTTTATGGTCTTAACCGAGGCATTTATTTTTCTACTTGGCCAAACTTTTGCTCTTAAAAATCTTGGTTTGATTGGGTACTTTCTAGGCATTGAGGTCACTCATATTGACAATGGAATTCATTTGTCTCAAACAAAATATATTAAAGAAATATTGTTTAGGGCCAATATGGCAAATTGTAAGGGGTGTAATACACCTATGACTTCTGGGGCTAAATTGGTCAAGCCTGCTAGTGAACCTTTTACTAATGTTTCTTTCACAGGAGAATCATTGGGGGGTTATAGTATATTACTTTAACTAGGCCTAAGATTTCTTTTTCAGTCAAAAATTAAGTCAAATTCTAGTCTCTTCAATTGTCAAACATTGGCAAGCTTGCAAAAGACTTCTCAGGTATTTACAGACAACTAATTCTTATGGCTTGCAGTTTAATTCTAGTGGTGATTCTAGCTTTATCTCCTTTGCTGATGCTAATTGGGCATGTGACTTGGATGATCATAAATCTGTAGGTGGATATGTTGTATACTTTGGTGGGATTTTGGTCTCACGATCTTCCAAGAAACAAGAAGTTGTGTCTCACTCAAGTATTGAATCTGAGTACAAGTCTTTGGCTGCTGCTTGTTCTGAAATTTCTAGGCTTGTTTCTCTTCCTCATGAGCTGCATATGACCTATGTTGTGCCTATTCTCTAGCATGATAATCAGAGTGCAGCTGCCTTGGCTCAAAACCCTATCTTCCATGCTAGAACAAAGCACATTGAGTTGGACATTCATTATATCTAAGATAAGACTCTTAATAAGGAGCTAGAAATTCAATATGTTCCCACTGCTTATCAAGTAGCTAACATCTTTACAAAACCTCTCATATTTCTACAAGTTTCTTTATTCCAAGGCCTTGAGTTTGAGGGGGGATGACTGGCTAAATGAGAATTATGAAGTGGCTTTCGAATTATCAAGTTTGATTTGAGGTGAAGTTAGTTGAATTAACTTGTTAGTTAAACAAGTTGGTTAATCTGTTGACTGAATGGTTCAAGTTAGTTTGGATAGTTTGTGAAGCAAGCAGAGTTGCTGAGCTTGAGGAATTTTGTTTAGTTTGTGAATCATCAAGCTTTATATTGTTAATTATCATAGATTAGTTATTTTATCTTAGTTAGATCTTTTGAAAAGTTCTCATTCTTGTATAAATACAGAGTATTTTGTATATTGTATTCATCAAATCAAAACACAAGAAATGAGAATAATAAAAGTTTTCTTTCTCTCCATTTCTATTGCATTTTTTCGGAAACTCTATTTTCTTTCAAACCGAACAAACACTTTAGAATTCTTTCTGTAAGAACCACAAGGATCAAACCTAGAGGTTTGAGATGAGATCACTTCAGAAAGTACTTGGAGAGATGAATCCGCAAACCCAAATAATTGGGTTAATACAAATAGATACCATTCAAACACAGTGGAAAATAATTTGGCAAGCAGAAGAGGTGTAATTTCAAGTTTAAGTAAGATGAGAAATATGATGAGATGTAAACATCCTTTGATATATGTGAAGATCACAATATTCCTAAAGGAACTAGAATGCCCCAAACTTTCCATAGTTAAAATCATTCTATGAATATTTACTGGCCAGCATCCACCAATTTAAATCACATCATTAAAAACTTCTCCTCATAAAAGTTTCAATGATTGCTTGGCCTAATTGCCTCACCAACTAAATCTAGATAAATTTCTATCCTCTCTAATTATCTTAAAGTAGAGAAACACTTCTGCTTAAAATGTACAAAAGGGAGAAAGAATTCAAAGCTTCAAATAAATAATTTCACTTCAATTCCATCATTAATGAAAATACCTACAACTTAAAATCTTTCAATCCAATACGGATTACTTGTGATTACAGGATAAATTGCATAAACAAGAACACCAATTGAAAATCTAACAGCAATTCTATGAAGTTAAATCACAAGTAATTTACCTTGAAGAATTATTAAAACAATCGGCGCAAACTCTCACGGTTGTGTGAATGCCAAATTGCGGTAAAGCCTGAATTTGATCATGAAAAAAAAATTGCTGAATTTCAAACATATTTAAAGAAAATAATATAATCCCAGAAAAATTATTTACGAAATACAAAGACAAACCATTTGATCTGAAGAATGATCATGGCATAGTGTCCTCCCACAACATCGACAATGATGCTGCAAAAGAAAGTCGAGGAATTATAGCAAAAGCTTAACATATTGGACCGACTGATTGTCATTCAGAATTTCAGATTTTGTAACTATGCTGATCAATCAAGATAAATCTATTGCTAAAGTTCGTTGAAATTGAAATTCAGAAAATGAAAAAATACAGGTACCCGACGCCTGAAAGTGTTGAAACTGCATTTGCAGACGTCACAGCGAGCTGCTTCCTGAAAAGGCGGAGGCTCTAATGACATTTCCGAT
>JAXCLQ010000013.1:5588538-5609779 GCA_035584115.1 Cedrela odorata | reverse complement strand
ATTATAGAAAATGACATGAAGTATAGAATTGAAATTTTCATTTTTAACAAAGTTACCTTGGGATTTTATTTTTTAGAATATAATTTATTTGGGCCAAGTATTACATTCATATATATAGATACACATTAAGCCCAAATTCATTTTCAAATCCAAGCCCAAATTCAAGTTCAAATCCAAGTTTAAATTCAAACCCATTTTTATAATTTTCCACACTTGTTTAGACAAATGAAGAGATAAAAAGAGAAAACAAGAAGAGAAAGGGAAAAACGTGAGAGGAGAAGAAAGAAAAAAAAAGAAAGAAAAGAAAAGAAGGGGAAGTGAAGTCATGAGAGAGGAAGAGAAGGAAAAGAGAAGAAAGAAGAAAGGAAGAATGAGAGGAAGAGAGGAAGGAAAGAAAAGGTAGTGATTTACTACTTTTGATTATAGAAATTTGGTGTGGATTTGGTTAATATATGGTGAATTTTAATGTTTATGTTAAGATTTAAGTAAGTAATTGATTTATGTGTGCTATGATTGTATTTTGGTGCATAAGAATGTGAAATTAAAATGTGATAATGCATGGATATAGTAGTTAAATTGAGTTGAATTATAAGGTAGTGAAATTGCATGTAAAAAGTGTGTATTTTGATTTCTGAAAATTTTGGACAAGGTTTAGAAATTTGAAAACAGAATAAGTACCGAACCTCTGATGATTGAACTATAAAATTATGTAAAAACTAGAAATAAAGAGGAATAACATAATAAAAAAATCAGGTTATTTCGTATGGAGATGAGTCCTTAGTGAATTTCGAAAAGTGGCTATTCTGTTTTGACGTCGAACACTTTCCCATTTCTACGTAGTGTATAATAATATGCTTATAACTCGAGTGTCAAGATTTGAAATCAGGATCCGTAAAAAACTGTATAAACTAGACTTATAAAAGATGAACATATTAAAATTTTAGCTTAAAATTTATTCTCAATTGGTTACAACAAAAATTTAAAGTCATCTCATATTTTGATGAGACATTACCTAAAATAGTTGAAATTGAATTTGTGATTCTCTAATTTAGGTAATTTCAATTCAAGTTTCATAAAACTTGTAAGAAACTTAAACATTCTAATTTCCTATTGAAGTTTATCGTTCATGAATAATGAATTTATTCATTCATGAAATAAGTGTATAACATGGGAAGTTTTAACGAAAAAATATTTATGTGTAAATCGTCTGCCGGAGCATCTACCAACTACTTCTTGTTTCGGATTGGTCAAGCTTTAACCGGTGAGTAGATGGATGGTTTTCAAAGTTTTTTTTAAATAAAATAATTCAAAATTTTAATTATTCTATGAATTTAAAATTTTCAAATGCATTACTAGTATGAAATTATTATGTTTAGAGCAAGGGTATATTTTATAAAATATAGATGAATATTTATGAAATATTTTTGTGGATCGGTAATTTTATGATAAATTGATCTTGTGTTGATATGTGATAAATATAATGAAAGATATTATGCTAATTTTCATGATTTGATATTTATGGTATAAGTGCTAAATATGAGAGCGTTTATGCATAGATACTTCTGCCCTTATTAGAGAAAAGAGTAAGGGAGATGTTCTATATTTTCGTCCTTATTAGAGAAAGGGTAAGGAAGATGTTATTTATTTCCGCCTTTACTAGTTATATAAGGTAAATGAGATATTACTATTGGATAGATTGTGTTTAACACCGCACCCCTTATCTAGGCTAACGCTAATGAGGGGGCTTAATGATTTTTATATACCTATATAAAATAATTTGTTAAGAGATCTTGTGATGTCAACTAGCAGCGCATTAGAGGATGTCTTAGGGAATAAGTCCTTGGCGATCCCAAATTTTGATTGGATAATCCACATATTTTAAACGTGAAACTATTTTATATTGCTTGTTTGATGTTGAGTGAATGGGTTAAATTAATGTGAAATATTTTTATTTTCTTTTTAAATATGACATTCTTACTCCTATTTTATATTTTCATACATCGTCGTCCATCTATTTACTAAGTTCATACTTACATTTCATTTCTTCTTAAAAATATTTTCAGATTAGATAAATTTTAAAGAGGCTGCCAGTCCACTCCCCAGACTTAAATTTTAAGGCTTGTAGTTTGTTGGAGACCTGTAGGTCTTTTAGTGTTCTCCATTGATATGTATATAAATTTTCTAGAAGAGATCTGAGAATTTTGTATCGTTACTTAGTTGTAAATAACAAAAATATTACTTTTAAATATTATGTTTTTGTGTGTGTATATATATATATCATATTATGCAATTACATATATATATATATATATATATATATGGAATGGATATTAAAAGCCTTATACATTCATGGGGAATACTAGTAGAATATATACCACGTGAGTGTGTAGTGGTTGTTACGTACTTGGATCTATGGGTTGAGGCATGACAATAGGGGCTGAGATATCTTAGGATTGAATGAAAAGCCTTAAGTTTGAGAATTAATTCCAAAACTTCTCTTAATGTGAAAGTCTCGGCAATAGTTTGATAAAGGTCTCAAGTATGCACACAATCTGAGTTCATCTTAGGTGAATAGAGAAATATTAAACAAAGAACTTCCGAGACCTCTTAACAGTTATATGTTAAAGGATGATTCATTTTTTTTCCAAATTCTTTATGGATTCTTCCATAATAAGGATCCTAAGCCTGGTAGATGTATTATGTAAGTAGGGCTTATTCCATAATAAAGATCTTATGCTTAGTAGATGTATTATGCAATAAGGGCTCAATATCCTAGAAAATTTAGAAAGTCGATACTTATCAAATGTAATTTCCTTGATTCTCACACAGCGAGATCTTTATTTTCAGATTCCATAGAATTTTACTTAAAATGAGAAACTAAAAGCGACTTATAAAAGAAGGCCAAGAACAACTAAGTATACATTATGATGAACTTTGGACCATACTTAATAACTGAATTTCGAGTTTAGAGTATATATTTTCCTTTGTCATTCTCTTTTCTCTCTTACATTACAAAGAGTTTCGTTGTGATCACAAGTTAAGCAATTATTCAAGCAAGGAAAAGAAGATTGATGCTAGTGTACTAAATCTAAATAAAGATTTTTGTTGCATTAACATCTAGCGTTATCTGTAAGAACTTAGACAAAAAGTTAGAAATAGCCGCAACTAGAAGAAAAACTATGGTGTCCGCACGAACTTATACAACTAGAAACCGAACAACGATAAGGGAAAAATTATAAAATAATCCCTTTAAGGAGGTAGCAGTGGTTAATCATAGCGATAATAGTCGACCACTGCCTTGGAAGGTGTGAATCACAGTTCAAATGCTTCATTTTAGTATCAAAACCCCTCCAACCTAAGAGTCTCAAAAACTACATGGTTGGTTAAAAGACTAGTAGACAACGAAAAGCAACATATAGAAAAAAACAAACAATCTAGACGTTGATTGAGAAAGTTACGAGAATGAAAATGATGCTTCAAACTGATTCTTGTGAACTAGGAACACCTATACCGATAGAGGCTGGAAAGTAGTGTCCTAAGTATTTCACATTCCTAGAATCGTGAAACCCATATAGAATCAAATACCACTAGAAGGAGATATACCGTTGCGAAGAAAGAGAAAAGAAAATTTTCCAACCATCTACCTGGGGAGTTACATGGGGAAGATACTGCTTGCAAGTTTATCAATAAACTTGAATTAGAATACCAATATTTCCTAGATGATTCGACAATTATTTGTAAGTGAGGATCAGATAATAGTTTTGGTCTAGAAGATATGAGAACGTTCCTTAATCGAAAACGACAAAAAGAGAAAGAAGGTTCTCAACGAAGCTCATCTTGAGGAAGAAGGTCCAGGGAACACGACAGTAGGGTTGACAATCTTGAGGTTGCGTAAGAAAATTAGTGGAAAGAGTTAAAAAACCAAAAAAGAAGAGGACAAAAAAGGATGATGAGTCAACACCATATTTGGGATTACTCTCTAAATCATTTTTCTCTTAAAAGTCCTAAGTCTTGATTTTTCTAGGAAGTTCATAATGCCACAGATAAATCCCTTTACTGGAAAAACTAACTCGCCTCTGCATATGAATTTTTTCATAGAGATGATGCTGATCTAAGGGCTTGATAAGTCTTTAATGTGCAACTTGTTCTCGCTGACGTTAGAAGGACAAATAAGAAAGTGGTTTACCAGCCTTAAGCTTGATAGTATCCATAACTTCGAACAATTATATGAGGTATTTGTTAATGAGTTCAGAAGAGTAACTATTAGCCTCAAAACCTCTAGTTTACCACTACTCATGAAAAAAAGGGAATGAGAAAGTCTCAAGAATTTTGTTAAGAGATACCGTGACAAAATAATGGAATTTGGAGCTTATCATCACTCTCTAGTATTGGAAGGTCTTATGAGAGATCTGCTAGTGGATCGGGGGTGGTACACAATACGCAAACCATCTATTACTACTTATGAAATGACTTAGAGGAAGTTGTTAGACGAGATTGAAATTGAAGATCAAGTCACCCTTAAGCTAAAGGAAGAGAAAGTGATTGGACTATTACCCTACAATGAAATACAAAACCCAAGGATGAACCCAATAAGAAGACAGGACGATATGAGAAATTTTTAAGACTTTGACAAAAATGGGACTCAGGAGGAGAGCAAAACAACAGGTAGAAAAGATGAATTTCCCCCAAGAAGATATCGCTCACCGAGAAGGGATGAGGTGAAAAAGATAGCCCATGTCCAAGAGGATAAAGTCTTCACTCCCCTAAATATTCCACTCTCACAAGTCTTATAGGAAATCAAGAGATGAAGAACCATATTGATGGATCCCTATAAAAACCAAGCTAAGTAGAAACGCCAAGAACAAGTCTGTGAATTCCACCAAAGTGCTAAACACTTGACAAACAAATGTTTTGAGTTTAGAAATCAGGTTGAAGTGCTAATTTGAAATAATTAATTGTCAAATTTCATAGCAAATAATAAGGAAGAGCTTGACACTTCGGACCAAAGGTTTGGGCATGAGAAGATGTATGAGAAGCGGAATATGGTGATCTCAGGTGGACCATATTAGCAGGAAAATTGAATAAGGCAAAAAAAAACTATTCAAGATACTCACTGCCTAATTCCGCCTCAGACATTCACATTATGTATGTCAGAGTTGAGAAAAAGTAAAAGACCACCTCGGTACCAATTATGTTCACCGATGAAGATGAAGTGAAAGTACATTACTCACATGATGATGCTTTAGTAATAACATTGATAGTCAGAACGACTTAGGTCAACCGAATCTTGGTGGATACAACAAGCTCGGCCAATGTCATCTTCAAAGAAACCTTAGACTCATTGGGAATCGAAGACTTGAGGTTGAGACCCGCTGAAACTACTCTTTATAGCTTCGATGAATTAAGTGCATACCCACTTGGGGTAGTACAACTATTTATCACAATAGAAAAGAAATCGTACCAAAAGACTACGATGGTTGAATTCTAAGTAGTCAACCTCAAAATATCATACACCATGATTCTTGGAATGCTCTTCTTTAAAACTACAAGGATAGTGGAAAGAATACATTACCTAAAGCTAAAATTTCGAGTAGGGGAAGGAATCAGAATCATTAAAGAAAGTCAAAAGAAAGCCCAATCATGCTTTGCAGCCTTCTCAAAAAGCTCATACTGCCTATCAAAATGACCTTGGGGGAAAACCTTTGAAATCAAAGATAAGAACTTGCAACACAAACAGGTATTGAAAAATTTGAGTAAAGAGGCCAAGCAAGGTGAAGAGTCATTGGTGTTAGAACCGAAGAAGAATTTAAGTTTGTCGTCTTGAACCAAGAGACTCCCTAAAAAACAGTCAAAGTTGACTCTCATCTCCTCGAAGAGCAGAAAACGACACTCAAGGACATTCTTAGACAATATATGGATGTGTTTGCATGGATGCACGAAGATATGCCAAAGATTGATCCCTGAGTAATTTCCCATCGGCTTACATTCAACCCTTAGTATAAGCCAGTAAAACAAAAGAGGCATCCATTCAATGCTAAACGAAGAGAGGCAATGCATGCCGAGGTGGAGAAATTAATGAAAACCAAATTTACTAAAGAATTGCACTATCCATAATGAGTGCCAAATGTGGTCATAGTCAAGAAGGCCAACGAAAAGTGGAGAATGTGTATAGATTTCACGAACTTAAATAAAGTCTGCCCTAAAGATAGCTTTCCACCCCCCAAAATTAATCAGCTAGTAGATTTAACAGCTGGGCATAACTTGCTGAACTTTATAGACCCATTCTCGAATATAATTAGGTTAAATGCACAAGCTAAAGTAGGAGAAAATTGCGTTCATCACAGACCAAGAGTTATACTACTACAAAGTGATGACCTTTGAAGTAAAAAATGTAGGAGCTACTTTCCAAAGGTTAGTCAATCAGGTTTTCAGGCTGTTGATTAAAAAAATCATGGAAGTTTATATTGACGACATGATCACTAAATCATTAAAAGCCCGAGACCATATGAAACACTTGAAAGAAACCTTCTCTTATTTGAGAAAATACAATATAAAACTGAATCCTGAGAAGTGTGCATTTAGAGTTCAGGTTAAGAAGTTCTTTGGATATATGGTCAGCGAACGTAGCATCAAAGTTAATCCACAAAAGATTAAGGCCATATTGGATCTCAAGTCCCCATCCACCCTTAAGGAGCTGCAAAATCTAACTGAATGATTAGTAACATTAAGCAAATTTCTATCCAAGGTAACGGACAAGTGTTTTCCTTTATTTCAGAATATGACAAAAAAAAAAAGAGGAAGATCGTGTGGGTTGAAAAATGTGAGAACAGTTTTTAGAAGCTGAAGCAATATCTCACATCCCCACCACACTTAACAAACCTTGAAAATAGAGATGTGTTATACATTTACCTCACAATGAGCGATCATTCAATGAGCTCAATTTTGGTAAAGGAGGATTTAGAAAAAATTCATCGCCCTATCTGTTACACCAACAAGGCGTTGTTTGACAAAAAATCAAGATACTCTCCATATGAGAAGCTCACATTAGCACTGGTCGTCGCAGTAAGAAAATTGCAACCATACTTCCAGACCTATGAAGTGGTAGTACTAACGAATCAACTCTTGAGGCAAATTCTACATCGACCTGACCTATCAGGTCTATTAATGAAATGGTTAATCAAGCTTAGTGTGTACGACATCAGTTATAAGTTAAGAAAGGTCATAAAAGGGTATGCACTGGTGGATTTTGTAGTTGAAAGATTGATATCCGACCACCTCATCACCCATCAAATCACAGAAGATCATCTTAATCAAGAATGAGAAGATCCACTCGTCCCAAACAAAGTCGAGCTAATCTGAAGCCTTTTCATTGATGGAGCCCCAAATACGCAAGGGGGAGGAGTTGATGTTGTTCTCGTAAGCCTAGACAGAATTAAGGAATGTACTCTCTAAAATTCAACTTTAAGGTTACTAACAATAAGGCAGGATACGAAGCTCTAATTGCAGAGATTAATTTAGCTCACGCTTTGGGGATCAAAGGTTTGGACATTCACTATGACTCTTAAATAATAGATAGTTAAGTTGATGGATAGTTCTAGGCCCGAGAAAACAACATGCAAGCTTACTTAGAGAAAGTTAAACAACTCATAAGCATACTAAAGACTGTTACAATCAGGCAGATTCCAAGATCAGAGAACTCCAAGGCAAATGTTCTGCAAAACAAACATCTACCTTCAAAGGAAATACCCACTCTTTAGTCCTAATTAAAGTATTGGAACAGATAAGTACTGATGTAAGTAGTGATCAACCCTGCATAGCCTAGCTAGATTCCCTCCACTGCTGGATTGTAGAGCTAAAGTCTTATATCTAGGAAGGGATACTCTCAGAAAATAAGGATGAAGCGAGAAGAATTAAAAACAGGTCAACAAGGTACACCGTTATTGATAAAAAGTTATGCAAATAGGGTTACAACTTCACATACCTTAAATGCCTCGGACCTGAAGAGGTGGCATGAGTTCTAAAAGAAATCCATCATGGAGTATGCGGTGGACATGGGGGAGCTCGCTTCATAACCCATAAAATCTTAAGGTAAGGGTATTACTGGCCAACATTTTTATAAGAAGCGGTTCATGTGACAAAAACTTGTCATGAATGTCAGGTATATGATAATATTCTAACATCAAGCTCAACAACATCCTCTAACTGTTCAGGTTTAATTAATAAGGTACAATGTTGAAAGACTCGAAAACTTTGGCAAAATAATCTTGAAGGAGAAGCTTGACCTCTAAGTGGAATAATTATTCGTTAAAAGAAATTTCTCCCTCAGGAGGACAACTGGGAAGCTCGCCCTCTTCAGGAACCCTTAGATTCCCTTAGAGATGTTGTAACACTGAGTATAGGCTTCTAAATTCGACTTAGTGGTAGTAGAGGAGAACTAATTTGCCTCGTATAGTGTTAGATTCTTTCCCTTTGAGACAAGAGGAAGAGTAGGGATAACCACTAACTTATCTTCAGAGTTGTTTCTCCTGGAGGTAGCCTCATTATCACTTAAAACAAAACTTATCTCTGTTTACAATGAAGACAAACAAACAAGAAATCAATAGCTGCTTCGGGTTATCAACAACTCATGAGATATTCACCTAAGGTCTCTAACCCTAAAAACCTATCTAGCATTTGCCTTAATCAACCAAAAATATCACAAATCTAACAAAAATAAAAAGTCGTAAGGTATAAGGGAAACTTATTGAATTTTGGAAGATGAAAGCTTGGAATCTTTGCTTGAAAGTTGAGGTTTTGCTATTGTTGAAATTGCTTGAAATGCGAAGGGAATGACAGTGTAAAGTGAAGACAAAGGGAATGAAAAAAAAATGAAAAAAGAGGTATTTAAGGGAGCAGAGGAAGCCCAACCGTTGATATAAGGAACAGATCAAGGAACAAGATGATATCAAGTCGAATAAGAAGTTAGAAAGTGGCATTAATAAATACAAAAGAGGGCGGCCATCATGAGGGCCAACAGGATCTCTTGAGACCCGAAACGTTGTGACCCATGGAACTAATTAGAAACTGCTGTGTGGATGGAAACTGGCGAATTTTAAGTTGAGCATTTAAGTTTAGCTGATAGACACGTCTTTTCACATTACAGTTTTAGTTTTTTTCTTTTATCAAAAATGGTTATTTTTTACTAAAATTAAAAGACTTGATGTTGGGGATTAAGTATGGGCCATAATTAAAACCCAATAGGCTATGAACTCAAATTGAAGTCCCCTAAAGAATGAAAGAAGAGCCTGAAGCCTGGCCTAGATGCTATTAGGAGATAAAAAAATAACCTCAGGGACGGTAGGGGTTGAGATCTCTTAGGATCAGATGAAAGGTCTCGGAGATAAAAAAATAACCTCAGGGACGGTAGGGGTTGAGATCTCTTAGGATCAGATGAAAGGTCTCGGGTTTGAGTATTAATTCCAAGACCTCTCTTAATGCAGAGGTCTCGGTAACAGTTTGATAAAAGTCTCAGATATGCACATAATCTAAGCTTATCTCAGGTAAATATAAAATTCTTAAAAAAAGAACTTTTAAAACCTCTCAATAGTTACGTACCATAAAATGATTCATTTTTTTCTTAAATTCTTTTTAGATTCTTCTATAATAAAGATTATTAGCCTGGTGCATGTATTCTACAAGTAGGGTTTATTCCATAATAAGGATCCTATATCTAGTAGATGTATTTTGTAAGAAGAACTTAAGATCCCACAAAATTCAGAAAGTTGATATTTATCAAATGTAATCTCTTTGATTCTCATATGGCAAGATTCTTATTTTCAGATTTCATAAAATTCTACTAAAAATGAAAGACTAAAAGTTACTTATAAAATGAGACTAAAAACAATCAAGTACGTATTATGATGAATTTCGGACTAGACTTGATAACCGAATTTTCAGTACATATTTTCATTTGTCCTCTTTTTTTTTTTTTTTTTTCCTCACATTACAAAACAACATCCTGACTTAAATATTGAAGAGTTTTCGCCGAATAACCAGATTTCACTCTAAGAGTTTCGTTGTGATCGCAAGTTAAGCAATTACCAATATCAGTCAAATATAAAAAGTTAACAACAAAAGACTGAGAATAGTATTTATTTTTAAAAAATATTCTTAATTTTAATATCATCAAATATTATAAATAATAAAAATAAATAAATTAGTATAGTATAATATTATTTTAAATATTTAGTATTTAATTTCTATTTAACTCTATTATTTGATGATATATTATTCTTAATAATTAAATTGTAGTAGCAATAAACTCTAAATAATTATTTGTATATTATTTTTCAAATATAATAATAAATAAATAAAAAAGAAAAATAGAAGTAATTTTCTACTTGATAGTAAGTACAAAACTTATTCCCTCCATTTTACGAGTTATCTTTAAAAAGCAATAATCCAATAAATATTGAATCGCCTTCGTTCGTTCCCTAAAAAACGAAAATGAAAACCAAGACAATACCGAACATGCCCTTAAAAAACTGGGTTGGACCAGGCCTTATATTAACGGGCCTAAGCCCAACCCAGTGTCTCCACGAGCCCAAACAATTCAACGAATCGAGGAATTAAAAAACGTGTTTATATTTGTGGAAACCAACCAACTCTCCAGATAAAAATATAATTATTCAGACCCACATCCACGTGCCAACGCCGAAGCAAAATCCATTTTTAAAATTGGAGAAAGCTTGTTGCAAAATTCGACACATGTCGAATTTGATTTGGCGACAAAGACAAATACACAGCAGCTCAGCTCAACTACCAACAACAGAGAAGAGTCGTGCCACGTCATATATTCACCTGATCAACATAAAATCAGCACAGCAGAGGCGATCACGTTTTTTGTATGGACAAAATGGAATGATGGTGCCGTTTTTCCCAGGACCACAACAACAAGAAAAAGCAAAATATAAATAAATAAATAAGTAAAGGTGAAGGTTAAGGTGAAGCTGGGAGAAGAAGATAAAATTACAAAATAGAGTTGAGAAAAAAGAGGAATTTTCTAGATTTTAGTTCGACAATGGAAGTTGTATTTCCTTCTTCTGTTGATGAAGTGAAGCCGAAGACTGGAGGAGGAGGAGGAGGAGGAGGAGGAGAACAAGAAGACAAGAAAGACCCAGTGGTTGGCCAAAACCTCGCCGGACAAGGGGAAGCTGCTGGATCTGCTGAATGGCTTAATTTGTTGGGGAACAAACTGCTTCCGGGCAACAACAATACAGCCAAGTATGTTTTCGATGTTATATATATTTTCTTTTCTCTAAGTCTCTTTAGATCTGTGTAAGTTTGTCATCTTGTTGTGTATGATAGGGCTAGGTCTACTTTTACCATAATTAAAAAGAATAATTTGGGAAGAATCGTAAGAATATGAAAGTTTAGATTTTTTTTTTTTTTGGAGAGTTATATATTAGGTAATTTTGGGAAGTAATGAACACAAAACTTACTTGGTTCAGGGTATTTGGTCACTTTCTTAAGAAAGATGATTGAATTACAATAATTTTCAAACATCCAAATTGTAGATACCAGAAATATAAAATGATTCACACTTTCTTTATAAAACCCTAAGGAATATTTGGAGGGAAGTGTTAGCCGGGACCTGGCATGTACTAATGGTTTGGAAAAACTTTAAACGAATGCTAATTGTGAAAATATTGGGTAATTCCAAATACAAGAAACATGATAGTAACGTGGAAGTATGCTAATTGTGTGCAGATACTTATGATGAACAATGTCTGGCTTTATAATTATTAGTTAAAAAGATAGCTGCTTGTTATCTTCTTTTTTAGTTTTCTCTGTTCTGCCCCAAGAAACTTGTTTATCGAATTGATAGAAGTTCTATTTTGTCAGTTAACTTATGCTCGTGCTCTTCTAATTTTTTTGCTGGTTTGATTCTAAATGGACTTTGTTCTGTATTAAAAAGAAGTCATGGAAAAGCTTGAGTTCCATTGCCCTGTACTTCTTGGATTATTTGGTTGGACTAGACAGTTGGTTTAGGCCTACTAGCCAACAGTGCAAAGTATTTCATGTGTTGAGATGGAACTGTTATTATGTTCTGGGGTTTTTGAGTCCCCTAGCAGCAATCTAAAGACGTTTGTGCACTTGTTCTGTAGCATTCACTTTTCTATTGCGGTTTCAATCCTATTTATTTTGCTATTCAGTGTGAAAATGAACTTGTTTGAGGCTAGAGGAATGTTAAATTTTTGGCATTTTCATGATCTACTTCTTAAATTGTTCCAGTTTGTTAAATTTTATCAATTGAGACATGCTTCTTGAATAAGGGAAATTTTAGCTATTGATTGTTGGAAAGTGTATGAGGTCAAGAGGTTGATAGCATTAATAATAGCTGGGCTGTATGGCTATCTTATCAGATAGCAGTATACTAGCATTTACTGAACTCATGCTTTTCAAACAGTTCTATATCATTCATAAGTAGGCCCAAAACTCAGCTTCTGCAGTAGAACTCAAAATTCCATGTTCTCTGAAGGTACTGAAAGCACTTAGTGCAATCATTCAGCCATTTGTACTTACTTGAAGGGTGCAGTAGGGGAGGGGTTCTATACTTCTCTAATGTCTGTTTGACAAGATTGATCATAGAAGATTTGAGGTATGATATAGTTATGGAATTATTTACACTGTGGTTCCTGCATAATTTGCTGGTAAGTCAAAATATCGTGGTTACTTGATTTGTGAGAAGTGGAGCGACTAACTTCCATGAAAACAAGAAAGATGATTATCTAATATCTTGAGACTTTCACTTAAGCTTTTTGTGGTTTCATTGTGATGGTTGGATCTCTCAAGTGTCAACAGAGTTTTCAATCGATGTGTCATAGAAATATGTACAAGATGACTAGGAGTCTCCTACTTGTACTTGTAAAAGGTTGAAAACATAAAACTGGGGTTGTCCGGGCATTTGTATGAACAACTGAAAGAACACCAATCTTCAACAGTAGGATTCCCCCTCTTGACTCATGAAAGAATCATATGGAGAATTTTGTGCTTGCCATGCTAGTACTTACTCCCTTCTGGTTTAATATTACATTCTGATACTATGTATACTATGCACTTTTTTTTTTGTTTATTTATTTGTTCTTCACATTGTATATCCTGTTTGACATATTAGTTGTTGAACTTTATGCTTTATCCTTAATCTTTCCCTCATCCCCAACCTTGAACAAAAGAAGCACAGTTGGTTCTTGTTATGTAAATTTCTATTGCCTTGTTTTCTGTTGTGTAAGGCTTGTGGCAAAGCCAACATCCGGAGTAAATGCTACAGACCTTGCTCCAACTCAGCTTACAATCTTCTATGGTGGAAGAGTGCGTGTATTTGATGCAATTCCAGCAGAAAAGGTTGGTTTATCTAAAACTTCAATGACATTGGTAAATTTTTTTTTCAAAATGAGATCTCATTCCAATTACTTTTCATGATTTATTTGCCTAGGTCCATGAAATTTTGCTTATTGCTGCCTCAGCTGCTGCTGCTACTAACTCTGGTGATATGAAGAATATTGGTGCCAACTGTCCTACCTCGTCACCAGTTCTGACGAGGTCTCCTTCACTACAAAGCATCGCAAGTGCTTTGGCATCACGAAGGCCACAGCCTTATCCTGTTCAAAGGAATTCCCTTTGCAAATTGCAAGCTGGTAATTGTTGCATATTTGACTGACAAAGTCTTGTTGAACATAGATATTCCATTATTTTCTATTTCACAGTATCTGTAATTACTTATCTTCATTAGCTTTATAATTATGATTGTGATTCTCTATTGGTACAGAATTACCAATAGCAAGGAGACACTCCCTTCAGCGATTTTTTGAGAAGCGAAAAGACAGGTACCCATTCCTTTCAAATTAACTGAACAAGAAAAGATTTCTATTGTTGTTATGTCAGGCCATCTCACGTTTCTACTTATGACCAGATATAAACAAAACCCTTACTTGACTGAATGACGTGGGAGTTCCGTTGTCATCTATGGTAATTAATTTGGTGAAAAATAATTGATCACACAGGAAGAGGTTAAAGCTATTTTATTCTCCATTTTCATCGGACTACATGCACATAATTTATGCTATTGGTTAGGTACTGCATTGTAATTAATAGAGGGTAATTAAACAATCTTGCTCAAGAACATTAAAGTCACCTTATTTCTAGACTGCATATCTATCGGATTCATTGCTGTTATGTTTTGAATATCTTTATGTAAAATTCATATAAGTTATGACTTGCAGGCTGGTGAGCAAGAACCCATATTCTGCACAATCAGGGTCAAAAGTTTCTGATAATACAAAAGCGAACCTCAATACTGATACTTCAGTGGATGCAGTTGGTTTGAAAAACCTCCCATGTCTCTAGAAGAACTGCAACCGCAACAGCCCACATTGCATGAATTAAAGCTTAGAAGCTTGTAGTGAATAATAGACAACTTTTCTCTGCTAAACTGGACATTATTGTATTGTATTGTTGGTGTAGAAATTCAAAACACAGCACAGCGGGCGTGATGATATTTGAATTTGCCTTTGAACTTGATGGGGATGACATGTGTGCAACATCTCTGTCATCATTTCTCCCTGTGATTGCATTCTTAATGGAGAATTTGTTCGCATGTTCACTTCAAGACTCCAAAGGCATTGAAATGTCTATTGAACCTGTGCGTGCGTTAATTGATGATATATTGATTGTCTTGTGGTGTGTAACTAAACTACCTGACAAATGACAAACCTATTTATCTGTTATTTGCTGTGTAAACTTGTGATATTAAGAAACATGCATGTATTGATGTACTCTATGGACGACTATATGAAGTGTCATCGGCTTTGGTGTTCGTTGCATCCATATTATTTAGTTATATATAAGCTAAATATTTGCAACATCTCTTGCTCTTACTAAGGTTTCGTATGGGATTGTAATACTTATGTTGTGTTTTGAATTCAAAACTAAAGAAAGGTTTGGTAACAGACTTTTAACGAAATGTACTCTTTTTTATTAATATTTAATATGTGGCGTTTTCATTTCATAATAGCTGTAGTTTTAAAGTCATCACCAATCAATAATAGGCTTCAACTTTAAAATCATCACACCAATACCAAAAGAAATAGTCTTACATTTGCAATAGGCCTAACTTTACCATCTGGTACGAAAACATCACCTTCATCTTGGGATGAGAATGAGATTAGATTAGGTTCGTTAAGAGAGCTGCAAGTCTTATCATTCTCAGGAAACTTGCACAGAAGAAGAGCCTTCTGTTTGTCAAATATACAATTAAAAAGAAGGAACCTTTGACCTTGAGGATTGAGCAGCCTTTATATTTTTTTCCTCCTGAATTTATGCTAAAAGAAACCTTGGTTTGTCAACAACATAAACTATTTCTTGAAAACAAGAGGCTTTCCAAATTTTCAAGTGACAGTTGACTCAAGTTGTTGGGGATAAGTTTTAAAAACATAACTGGGTTGTGTTATAAGAACATCATGAGAGCAGATTCTATACCACTTGCATGCAGTATAGCCATATTTTTTACGTTACAACATTTTTCCATGCAGATGATCCATATAAAATTCGCCCTCAAAACAATTTTCAAAACAAGTTATTTCCTCCTTTATTAAAATGATGTCAGATATTAAGTTACACCATAAGTACTGATAGCTATGAGAAACATGCATACTGGTATGAGAACAGAACACTAACATGCATGTGTATACAAATACACAAACAAGGTAGACTTGTTTAAGATGGCACAGAAGAGGTGCGAAGACTCAAATATACACATTCAAAACAACTTTACATACCAAAACAGTGATTGCAATTACCACATAAACAGGCATGCTAAGACTTCCATGTCTAACATCATTTGTCTCACTCACACATTCATATGCATTTCAGCTCAGACCACGCATGATGCCATGCAGGTATCCCCCTGTCATCACAAGGGAAACAAGGGAGACAACACCAGCTGGAAATACCTTCCCGGACTTCTTGAAACGGGAACCCATCACTCCCAAAAGAGCAGCAGATAAGCCTTCAATTGGAAATATCAAAAGCATTATTTTAGCCAGCAACAAGGTCGATCACAACAGAGAAACTGTTTTATACAGCAAGTTGAGCATATGTCTCTGGTTGGACCTCAGCTTTGTAGCAAAACGTTGAGAAAAGAACAATAATAATACAATGTACATGATATGAAAAATAAAATGTATAAGGTAGAATCCTAGAACTTACGAAAAATAACTCGTACAATCTAGCATCAACAGGACAGTCAAAATTAACCCTAGGTCTGTCAACATGCCACAATCCAAGTTAAACCTAACTTGACATAATTAAGTTAGTAAAGTCATTGGTGATAAGATGATAGGATGGATCATCAAACTGAGCATAACTTGAATCTTAATCCCAAATCCCAAAGGAATCATTTATTCATTCATTTGTTGGTACATATATTTATTTATTAATTTATATACACATAAAGGAGAGCAGAAAAACATTTAATATATTTAATTATTTCTTTTTAGGTCCATGTTTACATTTATTTTGAATCAGAAACAAAAATTTAACACATTCAAAGTCTCAATCAGGACCCACATTTCAAATCTTATTGAACTTAAATCAGGTATATATACAAGTATTGGAATTTATTATTAATTTGTAATGTATCGAACTATATTTGCAGCGAATCTGACCCATCCTTTCTACGTAATCCATTAATGTTAATCCTTTGCAACTAGGTTTGGTCTGAATAAGACAAACTTTCTACGCCATCATGGATGCCAAGGGACTTTATCGATTCCCGTGCAAATCATCAAATATGGAGAAAAAGTTGGGATATAAAACACTGCATTCAATGATCCCATAGCAGGAGGTCAAACTAATACTATAGCATCATAAAATAAGAGTAATGATATCTTACCAAACCCTATGGAAGAAGCAAGAACTGGTTTTGTGGGAAGCTCTGTATAAACATAATAGAGCAGCGAGGCTGACAGTCCTCCTGCCAACAGTGATTTCTGGCTGCCACTTTTCAGATATCCCATAAGACCACCCACTGTCAACAGTATTAACAATATTTAGAAGTAATGCGGGACAGGGAGTCACAAAAATAATCAAGGTCCAGGCAAGCATACAACAAAATTGTGATATAGATTCACTCATATAAAAGAATTCACTGGTCAACAAAAAATTAAGCATATAAAACTGGTACATTCAAGATCATAGTTTATCACCCAAGAACCAGCAAGGAGCCTTCCATCCTGTCAGCTAAAAATTTACAGGTCTTAATACTTTGTTCAGCTGAAGGGTAATACAAGGAAAAGAAAAAAGGATAAATTAGGTGCTCATTTCCCATTTTCTGGTCAGAGAACATATATGAGCAACCCAAACTCAGAAAAATTAATACATCCACTAATGTATAGAAGAGAAATGTCTCTTCATGTTAACATAAAAACCACAAAAATGGATAAACACGTTCAACTTCAACTTATAACCACATAATTTCTCTTCTCATCCCTCCTTTTAAGGATAACGAACAGTGTAAAGTAACAACCCTTTCTTTTTCCTCTCACCTACATTCTACCAAATCAATGGAGGAAGAAAGGACCAATTGTCTTCTCTTTTTCTGTGTATTTCTCCTTTCTTCCCCCCACCAGACATAAGAGAGTAAAGAAAGCTAAACAAATATCCAGAGTGGCTGAACATTACACAATAAAACCCAACGAGATAACAATCCAACAATCAAGTTACCGAAGTAATTTTCACTTCTAATCGTTGATCAAACTAATTATGAATTATCACCAATAGAAGACAAACAGAAATAAATAAATAAATAAAATTACCTCCAATGAGGGCAGCATAACCAAGAGTGAGTTTTTGAGACATAGACATTCCCATCTTCTTCTTCCCACTTTCGTCCGATGACTCCCCCTCTCCCTCGCTCTTACCGTCACCTCCTCCTCCGCCACCGCCACCACCCCCTTCTCCTCCACCGCCAAAACCCTGTCCGCCACCGCCGCCGCCGATTTCGGGCTCGATACCGATCCCGTCCTTCACAGTGTCAACAGTATTGGTGATTACAGTCGATGATTTGGAATCAGATGACACCGCGCCAGCAGCAGTAACGATCCTCTTAGAAGAAATCACGAGTGTACGGAAGCTGATGTTGGTGTTAGTGTAGTGAAGTGGGCGGGTAGTTTGCGTTGAGAATCCGAGATTGGGATTTGGAAGAAGAAGAGAAGACTGAGATGCACCTCCTAACAGTATGTCTGCCATCTGTTTGTATGATTGTTTCACTTTTTTTCGGTTAGCTTCTTCAGTTTGTTTCGCTTTCGCCACTTGGTTTCCAGTTGGTTCTAGATGATTGCGACTTTTCTCCAGTCCGATCTGTCCACATTTGGGCTGCTTCTGGTTAACAAAAGAGCGGTAGAGCCCAATCCGTATTTGTCAAACCGGGCCTCTATTGAGAGTTTATATTTAATTTTATTTTTTTTCCTCTCATCCACTGTTTTTATATATAAATTTAAATTAGATGTTTATTATTTATTTATACATATTTAAATTTAAATATTTGATAGTTATTGCTTTTATTTTATTTTATTTATTTATTTATATATCAAAAAGTAAACTAACTAATTAGTGGATTATTTCTTTAGAGATAAAATTATTAATTTGTCATATTTTATATAAATAGATAAAAACATATTAAAATATTTTTAATAATTACTATTAACTAAATTTATTCTTTTAACTCAAAATTAAGAAGGTTCACTTTTTTTTTTTTTTTTTAATTCATACCTAAATATTTTATAATTAAGACTTATGTTATGAAAAACAAATAATCTATAATTCAAATTTCTAACCAAAAAATAAAATATATTTTATATAATATATATATATATATATAACAATCTCCACTGTTTAGAAGGGGCTTCCAAAGTACCAAAATTATGTCAATATGCTTTTGGCTATAGCGTGTTACATGACTATCCTAAAATCAATGCGAAGTTACCAAATTTCATGATCAATATCATATATTCTTACAATACATGACTGATTATATAGTCTTGTAATACAAGAAGATGCGATAGTGTAGATCCTATAATTCTATTTTTTATATTTTTATTATGAGATTGTTTGATCATATAATATAATACTAATTTTATATTAAATAATAATAATAATAATAAAAGTATACAACCCACGTGACCGGGTCTAAGAATACAAAATCAAATCATGTAGTGCAAAACTTATATGATTAATACATTATTACATGACATGATTATGTAATTATTATTATTATTATTATTGATATAGTAAAACGTTGTCCAATAATGTAATACAATATCTAATTGTACATATTAAATGAAAAAATAAAAAAATTATTACAATTATAACACACATTTTGCAAAAATTTGAAATAAAAAAATAAAAATATTTTGTAAAATTAAGTTTATATTAATAAAAATAAAAGAAGTAACATCAATTTTAAAACTTGTAAACATTAGAGAGAAAAAAGTGCAAGAGATGTTTGATATACTTAATAAGAGCATATATTATACATTAACTTTATTAATAATTTTAAAGATATTTATATAAAAATAAGAATAAAGGCATTTATTTGCATAAATTTTACACTTATAGAAGATTTATAATTAATAATGTGCTTATTATCTTCGATTTCAAAAATTAAGTAGTTAATGCAAACTACAATCTCGAGAAATGTAGAATTTTGTTAGCGCCGTCCTGTTGTAGTAAATGTAGTTTTGATAGGAAATTCAACAGACAAAAATCCAATCTCTTGACAATATATTTTAATACAATATGTGGTTTAACTTTTCAAAGTTACACATGCGGATTTTCATCGGCCATTCAAAAATAACAAAAAAAAAATGTCATCGAGATCTCTGCTTTGGCGTTGCTGCTAGTATTTGTATTATTATTATTATTAGCAGCCCATTTGACGAAAAAAGAGATCGTGATTAGCGGCTTTCTTTCTCTCCAATTATTGTTTTAATCCATTTCCACCCAGAATAAGTTCTGGGCATTTGACTTGCACACACAAAACTCAAAAACCAAAAATATTACACACAGATTCCTCAACGAGGAGGCTATGGCTAAGGCTAAGGCTAAGGCTAAGGCTACTCAACAAACAAACAGACTAGCATTTTACCTTTTACTTTACAAAGGTCAGCACGGGCAGACTCACAGGGACAGCAGCAGCAGCAAGCAAGCAATCCGCTTTGACAAACCAATGCCTTCTTGCTTTCTTTATCAGTGTTTTGCGTGTGTTTGCTCTTTCTTTTATGATTAAAGTTTGCTCCCCTGTGCCCTTAGGCTTTAATTTGTTTGTTTAGATGCCCAACCCCACTCAGAATCCAATGCCACTATCGCCTTTCCTTTCCTTTTACCCTTTGCTTTTCCCAGTTTGCCTCAATCCCTTTTGATTTTCTCTCTTCTTCTTCTTATACTTGTTAGTCAAACTACAGAGTGATACCGTAGTTTGAAGTGTGTAACTGTAACCACCCGTGTGGTTTTGTTTTTGTTTTTGTTTCTATAGTTATAGTTTTATTGTCAACGCCTTGTAAAAAAAAACAAATATAAAGGATACCTAGGAAGCTTCCTACTTCCCTTCCTCATTTCACTTTACTAGCTTTGCTTTTTACGATTTTATGTTAGTATTGTCTCTCTTTAAAGCCACCCAGTTCCCCCCTTCTAACTCTTCACTTCATACTCTTCAGAGTCTCTCGGTTTAGGGAGCAGAAGCACGTACGTTTTCTTTCTCCTTTCAATCTTTTTTTCTTCTGTCATTATCTTGTTCTTCATGTGCCTGTGTGTTGTGATGCTTGTGCCAAGAGTGAAATATTCTGTTCTGATTCTGTAATGATCTTGGTCTTGTTGTTGGGTATTTCATTTCCGGGATGGGTTGTGATGTCTTTTGCTTTCCAAAAAAAAATTCTTCTTTTGCTGTTATAATTCAAAACCATGTTTTTATGAGTTCATTTTCTGTTTGGTCTTTTGTTTTTATTAAGAGTTATGGAAAAGAAAGTCTTTTTTTTTCTTTTTTTGTTCTTGTTCGCCTAGCATGCTAAAAAAAGATAAAAGGGAATTTTCATCTTGCTGTTTGTGATGAAATTACAGCTCTGGAATTGGAATTGAGTGTAAATGGAGATGCTATTCTCAACTTTTTTCTGAAGAAGATGACCAAAATGCTCAATTTAGTTCCACTTCT
>JAXCLQ010000013.1:5575002-5588438 GCA_035584115.1 Cedrela odorata | reverse complement strand
AGTTATATAGATAACTCTTTGTACGTGTAAGAAATTTAGAAATTGTAAACATTTAAGAATTATGTAATAGTAATACTTTTTGTATGAAATGATGTAGCATTATATAATAATGATTGATTGAATAAATATGAGAATGGGGTGTTACAGTAAGGACTTTCCATAGGGTATCTATATGACCTTACATTCGTACTCGGCATACAGTGGGCTTGCCATATACCTTCTCTCTTATATCAGCCTCACTGTGAATCCACTCATCTATGTAGATTATTAATAGATCCGTCCAAAGGCGACCTCCTTGTAACTACAATAAATAAATAGGCCCAATGGTTATATTTCAATATTCGACTTTATCGGCGTCATCACCAATATATATATATATATAAATCAAATCATTTTCAAACAATAATTATAAATCATATAAAACAATTGTGTCTCTAAGGCTATTTTAGCATGTATATTAAATAATTTATCAACAATAGACCAATTAAAAAAAAAATCATAATATCAGTGTAAACACATGTAAACAGTTTCATTTCAAATTTCACTTTAAGAAGAAAATAGCTTGTTTAGCACACAAGCATATATATATATATGTGTGTGTGTGTGTAACAAACATATATTTACATATTCATAAATGTAATAAAGTTACTCACAATAAGAGGAGGGTAACCACTCTCACTAAGAATCCACCAATCTCACTTGGTTATTATCTCGGGTTCTCGAAACCTAATACCACACGTGCATATAAAAATGAATTTCACGATCTAAATAATTACATATAAATGCATTAAATGTAATATTCGTGAAAAATGTGGCTAAAATCCTTTAGTTGACACATGATACATTTTCAAAGCTTAACTAATAGAAACCATTTATTCAATTTCTAACAATAAAATCTCATGGCAGTAAATATTTCAAATTCGCATTTTCATCTAAAATGAATATACACATCCCAAATGAGAACTAACTCATAATTGACTATCAAAATACTTCAATTAATGCCAATTAACATAAATCTACATTTTCTACTCGAAAATCAATATAAATCTCACATAAACAATAAATTCCTAAATTTTATATGTTCCAAAATTTTAAAATAAAACCTATAACGGGTTAATAGACTTACCGATATCTTGTAAAAGCCCGTAGAAACCTTTGATTGCCAATTAAACGAAAAATCCCTAATTCTCTTTGAAGCCATAGTTTTCCTTCCTTGGTTTCTCTTGCTGTTTTCGGTCTAAATTGATACCAAATTGTAAAGGAGAAGATCGGTAATCACTAGGGAGTTAATCCTCCTTATAGGTATATATAATTTCGGGCAAAAAGACCAAATTACCTTTAAGAAGTTTTTGAAATTTCAAAACTATCTAACTAATTTTTACCCAGATTTGCCTAATGTATATTGCCTTTGGGTTGGGTATCAATACATTTATTAAAATTCAATTCTGAAAATTTTTTCAATACAATATATCAATACTTTTGCCTTTATGTATCTATCCCTTTTAAATGTATTGATACCCTCGATGAAGGTATTGATTTAGTTCAACATGTAATATATCGACATCTTCTATGAAAATATCAATTTGGTTTAACATGTAACTATTTTTGAACTTTTTGACTTACAATGGATCGATACCTTCATAGAAATTATCGATCTGGTCGACTTGTAATTCTTTCTAATTCTCTGTCTTTGCAAAGTATCGATCCTTTCTTCATAGATATCAATATGCTTGGCTTAAACACAGATTTTTCATAGAAATTTTATTCTGAAACCACATATTTTATTTTCTTTCCTGGGGCGGGCTTTAAAGGAGTTCCCCCTTAACCTCGTTTGCTAACGGGCTAGCGAGATCGCCGTATGCGTAAGGGTAGGGCAACGTACAGTAATCTAATTTATACTAATCCCATAATACTCAACATTCTCAATCTTATACCATAAGCTGACTTAAGCTCAACTAAGCCTTGATAATGTGTCAACTAACTATGAACCATGCATGTGTGAAAATAAATGTCATACAATGACTACTTTAACCTTATGTTCGAAGGACATGGTTTGCAATTTTCAGTTGAGGATTTGACTGAGAGTACTCAATTAAGGGACATTTGGTTTAATGATATGATGGTCATTATCCTTGAGGATGTAGATTGGGTTTATGATGAGCTTGATTTTTTTAGCATTCTCGATTTGAATGCAGTGTGTCTATCGCTCTTTTACTTATTAGAGAGGTTCTTGTTTGGTCAAGGTAGCATGAACCATGTATATTGGTGGTTGTTAGATGTACTGGGCAATCTTGAGCAGTTTAATCAATATTCACGACGTATGCTCCCTACATAATACGTTAAGTACAAGAGGAACGCACTGCACTTAGCAGCATTTGATAAGCCATTAAGAGGAAAATACAATTTGCTTAAGATGCCTATGCATTTCAGGATCCGTAAATAGTTATACTTAAGTTGCAAGAGTCTATTTATGGTGTACTTAAGCTCTCAACGGCTACCACTAACTCGGCAAGTACTAAAGCGCTTAACCTGAAAAATGAAATGGGTGAGGGGTGAATATATGAATATACTCAGTGAGTAAATAAAATACACATATATATACATACATGCACACACATTTTCATATTTTAGATATTGGGATTTACTTTGCAATATACTCAAAAGTATATATAGACATATTCATTTAATTTAATAATCATAAAACAGTTTATAGGTTTGCATACTGTTTAAACAACCAAACCAGGTTGACCATTCTTTCTCGATCGCTATCTTGACCAATGTAACTTCGAAATCATCAGTGAGTTTTTCATACATAAAACCATATGCAATGAATTCTTATAAAAGAGAAAATCATTTCTCATACTTTACAAAATCACGCATTTTTTTTGTAAAACATGTATTTATAAAAATATATGCTCTTCTCAATGATGTTGGCCATAAGTAGTCACTTGGTGACACGAGTGACTATCTTTGTCATAACTGTCAAACTCAAGATATCCTTATCAAGCCGCAAAGACTTTCCATAGAGTATCTATATAACCGCATATCCGTGCCCGGCATATAGTGGGCTTGCCATAAACATTCTCCCTTATACTAGTCTCACTGTAGCTC
This sequence comes from Cedrela odorata, assembly GCA_035584115.1. Taxonomy (NCBI): domain Eukaryota; kingdom Viridiplantae; phylum Streptophyta; class Magnoliopsida; order Sapindales; family Meliaceae; genus Cedrela; species Cedrela odorata. The sequence continues at coordinate 5,585,327 of JAXCLQ010000013.1, read as the reverse complement.
CACTCACCTATGCAACCTCTCAATAAGTCCATCCATAGGCTACCTCTCTAGAATTACAGTAAATAAATAGGCCCAACAGTCATATATTAATAGCCGGCCTTATCAGCCTCATCACTAATATACATGTAGAAATCAAAACATTTTCAAATAATAATTATAAATCATATAAAACAACCGTGTCTCTAAGACTATTTCAGCATGTATCAAATAATTTATTTATAACAGATTAATTAAATAAAATATCCCAATATCAGTGTAAACACATGTAAATAGTTTCGTTTCAAATTTCACTTTAATAAGAAAATAACTTGTTTAGCATACAAGTACACATATATTTACATATTCATGTATGTATAATTTTACTCATAATAAAGATAGGGTAACCACTCTCACTAATAATTCTCGCGCCCACTCGGCTTTTGTCCCGTGTTCTCAAAACCTAATATCACACATGCATATAATAATGAACTTTATGATTCAAATTATTAAACTTAAATGCAATACTTGTAGAAACATGGGTAAAAACTCCTTAGCTTAACATATTTCACGAAACTTAACTAATTGAGGCCATTTATTCGATTTCTAACAATAAAATCTCATGGTCTTCTTATTCTAACTCACATTTCTAAGTCAAATTTCTAATATTATATTAAATACTAAAATTCATATTCAAATCACATATTTACCCATCAAATTAGCCCAATAAACTCAAATAATTAGATATATATATTTATCACAATACTTCAATTAACCCAAATTAATATAAATCTATATTTTCTATGCGAAAATCCATAAAAATCTCACATGAACAATAAACCCTTAGTTTCTAACATATTCAAAATTTTAAAATCAAATTTATTACAGGTTAATACATTTACCAATAACTTGTAGAAATCCTTAGAAATATATAATTGCTGATTAAACGAAAAACGCTCAAATTCTCTTCGAAACCCTAACTTCCTTCCTTATATTTTCATACTATTCTTAATCCAAAATGATATCAAATTGAAGAGGGAAGGATGGGTAATCACTTGGTAGCAAAATTTTGAAAAAGAAAGTGAGGGATTTTAAGAGATCTAAGCGATAATCAGAGAGAAAGAGAGAGAAATGAGATTTAGAGAGAGAGAGAGGGAAATGAATAAAATGAAGAATCATTAGGGAGTTAAATACCCCTAATGAGTATATATAAACATGGACAAAAAGACCAAAATGCCCTTGCAAAATCTTAGAAATCCTAAAATTACTCGTCGAATTTTATCCAAATTTGCACAATGTATTAATATCTTTTGGCTTGGTTATCAATACATTCATTAAAATTCAATTCTAGAAATTTATTCGACACAATGTATTGATACATTTGCCTTCATTTATCACTCACTTTGAATTGTATCGATACCTTTGATAAAGGTATTGATCTGGTTCATCTTGTAAATACTTTTCAATTCTCTGACTTGTAATGTATCGATACCCTTGATGAAAGTATAGATACCTTTGATGAAAGTATCAATCCAAGCAAAATGTATTGATTTGGTCTATTTTTAATTTCTACTCAAGTCTCTGTCTTTGCCAAGTATTGATCATTTCTTCATAGGCATTGATCTATTTGCTAAATTATCGATACTTTTTTCTCATGTATCGATACCTTTCCTTATCTATCCTTCATTGCCGATTATTCCTTAAAGCCAATTTATGGAAATCTAATATATACGAAAACTCAATATATACTAAATCCAAATCAATCAATACATTCATTAAACCTATTTAAGTTCACCTAAACTTTGATCATGTATCAACTATCCATGAACATTAACTGTTCAAAAATGAAAGTCATTTAATGGCTTTTAACCCTTTGAACATAGGATTTACACACCAAGCTCTTGAAAAATCTTTTTTTAATGGCCAAAAAATAAAATCTCACATATTTATAGCTTAGGCTTCCTTTTTGATCAACGAATTCAATTACTTATAATCAATCCTTATAAATCTCTAAATCAAACAAATCCAAAATAGGTTTGTAATCAAAAGCCATTTAATACAAATTCAAGATTATAACTAGGATAACTCCGTTTACAAATATCACAAAATTTATACTTAATACAATCACATAAAATAAGATTAATAGTCCTAAATATTTTCCTAACCTTTCTTCAATCATAAATGATCATAAAAGAGAAGTATTTAAGAAAGCAAATATACATTTTATGACCCAATTTCAAGCCTCAACATCTTGCTTTCCACTTAAGATATGCATTAACATTCTGAAGAGAGACTTTACTATACTCTCACAATGAGAATAAATCAAATCATAATTTCTTAAGGTTTAAACTTACAGTAGGAACATCTTCGAATGACCACTTACTCACCTGCAGATGGGATGTGTTAGTTTCTCAGTCGATCGGTTGGAACGCCACTTGTTGATAGTTTCACAATGATGGACCCCACTTCTTATGGAATGATCCAAAAACTTTGATCTCTAATATGATGAATCTCTTCTGCAATATGTTGTCAAGAGTGTGTCATTCTTATAGTAGTCTGAACAAAAATCTTTTTACTGGTCTTAAACATATCTAATTGCTGCGAGTACATGAAAACACGATAATATTTCATTTTAGAATGTAACAACAATATAACAATTATTCTCAATTGTATGATTGATAATATCGACATGGAGAAATTCTCAAAATTTCACATCATAATATGGAATTCTCGAACTATGGTCCAGTATTTTTGTCAAACGTCAAGAATCTTTACGTTTGATAGAAATTCTCGGCCAAATATTGAAATTCTCGATGTTTGGTAGATATTTTTGACCAAATCACATTTGGTTGATATTTTTAGTCAAATATTATAAAGAGGGGTAATTTGGTCCAAAAATTACTTTTTAGACTAAGATTAAGTTTTATTCTTTCCTTGGACCATAAATAAATTTAGGTTTATGAAATGAGCTATTTTGTCAAAAATAAAAATAAAATAAAATAAACCCAATCCTATCAAGGGCTGAATTGATATTAGTGACAACCCTGACCCAGAGTGAACGATTGATCGGGCGATCAGCAGACTTGCCATGTCATTTGCAAATTTATAATAATTAAATAATTAATTATATAATATCAAACTTTCAAAATTAAAAAAATAACTTTATTTCTTAATAGACTAGCATTTTTTAAAAAATAATTACTACATGAAAAATAATAACACAATGTAATTCATAAATATAATAATCAATTCTCACATTATTTAAAATATAAAATTAGGATCTCAATTTTATAAGTATAACATTATTAATAAATTATATTTATTTAATATTTGCTGCCCATAACATTTTTATAAAATAAAAAATTTATTAAAAAATTTAAAGAATAAAAAGACAAATATGAAAGAAAAAATTCTTATGAAACCATTATAACGCAAATAATTATGAGGTAAATCTATAATTAGACATACCTAAAGAATTTTAAATAAACCTTTCAAATAACATCTAGAGAGCTATCCCATCAATTAAAAGAGGAATATGTCAAATTTAAGTTTACATGACTCCACTAGTGAATTACCTTACTTATAATTATAAGAACAATGAAACTACGAACTACTAACATTTTTTAAACAATTTAGTCACTTACTTTGAATACACAAGGGAGTTAAAAATTAGAACTAGTAAGACAAGTGATGGTAGCAATTGACATTGCTTCACACCCAAAAAGAACCAAACTATGTTAAGTGAAACTTGAAGATGGAAGTCTTATTTTAATTTTTGACGGTAAAGTTAGACCAAACACACGAATTTATTATCTTAGATCGAAACAAGTTGATAGGATGCCCTCTTATACTTCTATGTCTATTTCATGTAGTGACATCAAGGAATAAAAAAGAAAGAAAGGAATAAGTTTTCTCTCACTTTTTGGAATAGTAGGCTGCCAGTAGGAGGCATGCATGACATGCTATTAGCTCAATGGTAGAGTGTGTCTCTCGTAATCGCAACATTGTAAAAATTCAATTCTTAAATGCAAATTTTGACTTATTTATTTATTTAACTATAGTTGATATTATTGTTTCCACCATTTTGTTCATTTAATTTATAAATGGTTGATGATTGGTCAATGGAGGTAGTGGTGTATCATAATTAAACCTACAATAGTAAAATAATAATAATTTAGAAAAAATAGAAATAATAGGATAAGATCCTAGAGTAAGTACAAAAAAATGTATAAAATAGAAATAATGAATCTAGATTTAACAATAAATGCAAAGATTTGGCATATAATTTAGAAGATAAGGAAATTAAAATGCATATAGAAAAACTGTTGAAGCTAGGAGTAATTAGAAAAAGTACAAGTAGACATAGACGCCCAACATTTATAGTTAGAAATCATAGTGAAATAAAAAGAGAAAAAAGTAGAATGATAATAAATTTCAAACATTTAAATAATAATACTTATGTTAATGGATATAAAATATCATATAAAGATGAATTATTAAATAGTATACAAATTGGTAGTTGGTTTAGTAAGCTATATGGGTGGCAATTCAGATTATTATATCATGTTGTATTAATGTCGTGTTAAGTAGATGTTAATCTGAATTTGATTCATTTATTACTTGTGTCAAGAACATCAAACATAGATACGATTCATTTATTAAACGGGTGATTCGGATACGATTTGTTTAGACACGATTAATAAACGAATCGTAAACGGATCAAAAATGAATCATAAATGAATTATAAACTAATTGAGGCAATCCTTTTATTTGTTTATGACATGAATTCATTTGTAATTCATTTATTTGTTTAAAACAAAAGAATCATAAATGAATTGAAATGATCATTTTATTCGTTTACAATCTGTTTATTTGTTTATAACTTATTTATTCATTTAAGATAAAAAGATCTTAAATGAACTGAGACAATCCTTTTATTCATTTATGATCCATTTATGATTCGTGTCTTAAATGAATAAATGAATCAAGTAGTTCAAATAAGAATACAATACGATTATTAAACTGGTGACACGAATACGATCCGTTTATTATTCGTGTTAAAAATTTCAAATTCGAATACTTTTATTTGCTTCAAATTCTTGTCGAATAATTGTCATGATCTATATTGCCACCCCTAGTAAGCTAGATTTTAAAAGTGGTTATTGGTAAATTAGGTTAAACAAAGAATCCATAGAATGTACTGCATTTACATACAGTGAAAGACATTTTGAATGGTTAGTTATGTCTTTTGGTTTAAAGAAAGCTTCAAGTGTATTTCAAGCACAAATGAATAAAATACTAACACCTTATTTAGATTTTTGTATACTTTATAAAGATGATATTTTAATTTTTAGTAAAAATAAATTTAGTCATATTAATCATGCAATTAAAATTTTAGAAAAGGAAATAATTATAGTATCCATAAAAAAGTTAATATTATTTAAACAAGAAATAGAATTTTTATGAATAAAAATAAAACAAGTAAAAATAGAATTATAAAAGCATATTATTACAAAAATATTGGATATTTTAGATAAGATAGAAGAAATAAAAAAATTTAGGATTATTAAACTATGGTAGAAAATTTATTCTCAATTAAGTATGTTACTAGGACCTTTATACAATAAACTAAAAAAGAATGGACAAAGATTTATTAAAAATGAAGATATAAAACTAGTTCAAAAACTTATGTCAATTGTACAAAAATTAGAACCTTTAAGTTTACCAATAGATAACTACTATAAAATTGTACAAATAGATGCAAGTTGTATAAGATGAGCATGAGTATTATTACAAAAGCCTAATAAAAATAGTTCTCAAGTTGAAGAAGAAATAACATTATACAGTAGTGGAAATTTTATAGAAACACGGAGTATAAAACCTAGTATTGATTTAGAAAGATTAGAAATTATTAATTCTTTAAATTCATTTCATTGTTATATAGAATCAGAAGAATTTACATATAGAATAAATTGTAATAATATAATTCATTTTATTAATAAAGTAAATAATAAAAGTTTTGCAAAGAAAAATTCTTTGATAATAAAAGATGGATATAATTTTTAGATATTATACAAGTTAAATGATATAAAGTTAAATTTGAACATGTAAAAGGTAATGATAATAAAATCGTTGATATTTTATCATGACTAATTCATTCTTAATTGTTTTTGTCATGCCTTGATCCGTGGATCTGAGTATGTAACAATCGCCATACACTCGCGATATATTCCTTTCACTGATAATCCCCACGAGTGTGTAATTTTCCTTACCCAACTACCTTGAAAATCAATCACACATGCTTTGAGCATATCTTCTAAAGTTTGAATGGTTCTCTCAGATTGGCCATTTATATGAGGGTGAATGTCGTACTAAATTTCAGTGAAGTTCCAAGAGCTTCTTGCAATTTGGTCCAAATTCGAGAATAAATCAATCGTCCCTATCTAACATAATGGATACTAGAACTCCATGAAGTTTAACTATTTTGTCCACATATAGTTTAACTAGTTTTTCCAGAAAATCAATGTTTCGCATAGTAAGGAAATGAGTTTATTTGGTAAGTCTGTCGATAATTACCAAATAGCATTATAACCATTCTAAATTCTTGGTAAACCCTCCACAAAATCCATCATCACATACTCTTATTTTCATTCTGGAATATGTAGTGGCTGTAGCGTGCCTACTGGTCTTTGGTACTTAGTCTTAACCTGTTGGCATATTAGACATCTTGCAATAAAATCAGCGATATATTTTTTTATACCAAGCCACCAGTAGGATTCTTTGATAGTTCTATACGTTTTAGTACTACCTAGATGCATAACGTATGTCGAACTATAAGCTTCCTCCAATATAGCTTTTCGAAGTTCATTATCCTAGGAATACAAACTCTGCCTTTCAAAATCATAATAACATCTTCCTTGACTTGAAGATCACTATATTCTTTTTTTTTTAATCTTCTGGTGTTCAGAATTTAAATATCCATTTAGTAATTACTTCTCTCTAATATCATCTAACAAGAAAGGTCTAACTATGAAATTTGTTACCAAGGCACCACAATCATTAGTTTCTAAGCCTATATTAAGATATTTTAGATCTAATAATAAAAGTGTATAAGAAGATCTCATATAAGACAGAGTTACCGAATATTTTTGGTTAAAAGCGTTTACCAATACATTTGCTTTCCCCGGGTGGTAATCAATTATGAGATCATAATATTTTATTAGTTCTAACCACCTTTTCTATCTCAAGTTTAATTCTTTTTAAGTTAGCATATATTTCAGGCTTTTGTGGTCAGTGTATACTTAACATCTCTCACCATACAAGTAATGCCTTCAGAAATTTAAAGCAAAGACTACTGTAGTTAGCTCTAAATCATAGGTATGGTAGTTAACCTCATGCTTCTTGAGCTATCGAGAAGCATAAGCTATGACTTTACCATTCTACATTAGAACACACCCTAAACCATGCCTTGATGTATCACTAAATACCATGTATCTGCTTCCCGTAGTAGGAATGATTAAGAACTAGAGTGGAGTTAAGGCGGTCCTTAAGTTTCTGAAAACTCTCCTTACATTTACCATCCCATTTAAATTTAACCCCGTTTCGTGTCAATTAAGACAATGGAGCTGTGATTAGAGAAAATCCTTAAACAAAGACAATAGAGCTGCGATTAGAGAAAATCCTTAAACAAATCTTTGATAATACCTTGTTAATCCGAGGAAACTTCGAATCTCTATAACATTTTTCGGATGCTCCTAGTTAATAATAGCTTCAATCTTTTGAGAGTCAACAAGAATTCCATCCCCAGATACCACATGCCCTTAAGAAAGCCACTTTTTTCAACCAGAACTCACATTTAGAAAATTTTGCATACAACTGCACTTTTAGTAAGGTTTGGAGTATTACCTTTAAGTCTTCAGTATGTTCTTCTTCATTCTTCGAGTATACTAATATGTCATCAATAAAGACTATAACAAATTTGTCTAAGTATGGATGGAAAACACGGTTTATGAGATCCAAAAATACCGCTGGTGCATTAGTTAAACCAAATGGCATAACAAAAAATTCATAATGTCCATACCTAGTCTTAAAGATTGTCTTAGAAATATCATCTTCTCGGATTTTGAGCTGATGATTGCTAGATTTAAGATTAATTTTAGAGAAAACACTAGCACCTTGAATTTGGTCAAATAAGTCATTAATCCTAGGTAATAGATATTTATTCTTAATATTAACTTTGTTGAGTTGCCGATAATTGATGCAAAGTCTTAAAGTACCATCATTTTTGTTCACAAATAATACTAGGGCTCCCCAAGGCAAAACATTAGGACGGATAAAGCCTTTGTTTATAAGGTCCTACAACTCAGTTTTCAACTTTGGTAACTTGGTAGGAGCCATTCTATAAAGAGGCATGAAAATAAGCAATTCCTGACAACAAATCTATATAGAGTTCCAATTCCTTGTCTGGAGGTAAACCATGCAATTCATCCGAGAACACATATGAAAACTCATTTACTACTAGCATGTTTTCAAAATTTGTCTAAGCTCTAGTGGTACCAATGATATGAGCTAAGTATAATTGACAACCCTTATGTAATAATTTCTTTGTCTCTAACATGGATATCACACAAGAAGGCAATACCTGATGATCACCTTTGAACTTAATCCCTAGAGTACTAAATTTTTCAATCACTACCCATTTCGTAGAATAATCTATTGAGGCTTTATATGCAGACAACCAATCCATTCCTAAAATTACATTGAAATTTGACATCTGTAGTTGAATTAGATCGACCTCTAAAGAAAATCTCCCAATTTTCACCTCACAACCCTTATATATTGAATTCTGAATCAATTATTCTCCTAAGGGAGTGATAACTACTAATTCATTCTTTAAGGAAGATAAGTTTCTATTGGCATGCTCTGCAAATGAAATGCTAGTAAAAGATTTATGTGACCTTGAATCTATTAAAATGTAAGCATGTCTATCAAATATTGCCATTGTACTAGTGATAATATCAGGGTTTGCTTGGGTTTCATTTGCTGTCATGGCGAATACTCGAGTCTAAGCCCTAGTATGAAGTTTTTGAACATTTTGTGTAACTGAACTATTACTAGTTTCGCTCCTGTGAGATACAGTGGCAACCCTTAGAGTTGTAGTACATGTACCTCTCTTAACTGGAGTTCTGATAGGTAGAGGTTGGGATATTAACTTAAATATTCGATCATTCGGGTAGAATCTATGAACATGACTAGTTTAACCACATTGAAAACATCGCCTCTATTTTCTACAAGGTCCAGTGTGATATCTCTAACAATTAGAGCACTGTCGACTTTCTATCGGTGGAGTAAATCGGCTCCTTATTTCTGAGCTACCTATTGACCCTACATTTTGGACTCCACAGTGGAAATTGGCTTGTACTGGATAAGGTTGGGGCTACACTAGATTTCCCTAAACTATTTCTCTTCTTCAACAATTGTCCTTGAGAAAAACTAGCCCATTTTTTTTTTTGAAATCTTCCCCGAACCTTTTCCTCTTATTAACTAATTTCTCTGCCCTCAAAGTTGATTGAACCGGTTCCTCATAATTTAGAGGTCTATTGATAGTCATCCATTCTCTAATATTTAGATTTAGACCCTTTTCAAATTCAGAGTAGATATACTCCTCTGAAGGAACAAATACAGAGAGCTCCCTCAATTATGTCTCATTTGCAATCATTGTTTTGTTACCCTGTTTCAAATTCAAATATTCATGCCTCTTTTAATCTCTGTGGAAACGGGTATACTATTATTCATTAAACTCCCGTTGAAAATCAAACTAGGTTAATACAGAGGTAGACCTGCCTCTAATATTATCCCACCATGTGCGTGCATTCTTTTCTAATAATCACACTGCCACATTTAATTTTGTAGCATTATTTAACCCCATATCATCAAAAATCTCTTCAACATTCTTTATCTAATTCTTAGCTACTAAAGCATCCACTGTTCCGGCAAATGATTCACACCTCAACTGTCTAGTTTCTTTTACTAACTTTGACAGCTCTACTGTTGATCTGGTTGAGGCTAGAGGAGTTGATTGAGGTTGAGTTGCCCTAACACTCAGAAGGTTGATAACACTAGTGAGCCTATATTAGTTAAGTTGAATTGTACTGTATTATAAATAATATTAAACTATGTTTGGTAGAGTTTTGGATTGGACAAATATATATATATATATATATATGATTGAATTAAAATTTTACTCACCACCAAACTAATTTTAAAATAATGAACAATTAAAAATTTTTAAATATTAAACATATATTAATTTAAAAATAAATATATATTACATATATATTTATTTGTAA
>JAXCLQ010000013.1:5554167-5574902 GCA_035584115.1 Cedrela odorata | reverse complement strand
TTTGTAAATAAAAAATATTATATTATTAATTTTAATATTTATTTGAAAACTAATATAAATAATTTAATTTAATTACAATAATTATAAAATTTTAAACAATAAATATAAAAAATAATAGTTCAAATCAAATTTAATTAGTAGGTATTTATGTTTAATTGAATTTATAAAATATTTATATATCATTTATAAATTATATTATTAATTATTTAGATGTAACATTTAAATTAATATTAAAATATAAATATAAACTTAAAAACTTGCATTTATAAAAAGTGAAGACAGAAAGTGATCGGCAGGCTGGACCCGCCTTTCCCCTTGGTCACTTTTTTGGACTATTGTTTTTATATTCAGTCCAGTTCATAGTCCAAACAGCAACAGAACACAAGTTACAAGACATTTTGAGTAATCACGGTAACTTATAAGGAGTAAAAAACATTGTTTATAAACTGGGTTGGACCTGGGCAAATCTTAACGGGTCTAGACCCAGTCCAATCTAGCCCAGTCCAACCTGTCCGCTGACTCAAAAAAATTCAACGAATGAAGGAATAAAAAAACGTGTTTATATTTGTGGACTGGAAACCGCCCGACTCTCCAAGATTAAAATATAATTATTCACTGCCACATGCCGGCATGATGAAGATGCCCACAAGCAAAATCCATTTTTAAAATTGGAGAAAGCTTGTTATGACACATGTCCAATTCTGATTTTCCGACAAAGACAAATACGCAGCTCAACTACCAACAATGAGTGGACACGGTAGCTTCTGTAACTCGACAACAGAGAAGCGTCGTATGTTTGACTGCCACGTCGTACATTCACCTGATCGGAGAACCAGCAGATAAGCAGCGATCACGATTTTTTTATGAACAAATTGAAATGATGGTGCAATTGCATGGTGCCTTTTTTCACAGGACCACGACAATGACAAAAGCGAATATAAATTAATAAAACAAAAGTAAAGGTGAAGGGTGAAAGCTGGGAGAAGATAAATTAAAAAAAAATATAGAGAAAAGAAACTGGAGTTTTCTAGATTTTAGTTCAACAATGGAGGTTGAATTTGCTTCTTCTATTGATGAAGTAAAGCTGAAGACTGGAGGAGGAGAAGAAGAAGAAGAAGACAATGAAGTGCAAGTGGTTGACCAAAACGACGCAGGAGAAGGGGGAGCTGCCCAATCTGCTGAAGGCCTCAATTTGTTGGGGAGCAAACTGCTTCCCAGCAACAACAATACCGCCAGGTTTGTTTTTGATGTTATATATTTTCTATCAAGTATCTTTAGATCTGTTTAAGTTTCTTGTCTTCTTGTTAATTTATAAGGTCAGGGTTAGGGCTATTATTTCCGTAATTCAAAAGAATAATTTTGGAAGAATCATAAGCATATGAAACTTCAGATTTTTTTTTTTGAGGGTTATATATTAGGTAATTTTGGGATGTAATGATGGTTCAGGATATTTGGTCACTTTCACAAGAAAGGATGATTGAATTGCAAGAATTTTTCAGCATCTAAATTGTAGATACAAAAAATAATAAAATGATTCGCACTTTCTATGTAAAACCGTAAGGAATATTTGGAGGGAAGTGTTAGTCGGGATCTGGCATGTGCTAATGATTCAGAAAAGCCTTAAACGAATGCTAATTGGGAAAATGTTGGGTAATTCCAAATACAAGACAAATCATAGCAACTTGGAAGTTTGCTAATTGTGTGAGCATCATCAAAAGGCTATATTCCTTGGTTATGCAGATACTTATGCATGAACAATGTCTGGTTTATAATTATTAGTCAAAAAGATAGTTGCTTGTTATCTTCTTTATTAGCTTTCTCTGTTTTACCTTGAAAACTTGTTTATGGGATTGATAGAAGTTCAGTTTTGTTATATAACTAATGCTTGTGCACTTACAAACTTTTTGTTGCTTTGATTCAATAGGTATTTGTTCAGAATCATAAAGAAGTCATGGAAAATCTTAAGAGAGTACTTCTTGGAATGTTTGGTTGGACTAGAGGCTTGGTTTAGACAACTGTTGTGTATTAAATATTAGTGTAAAAATAAGTTTGTCTCGCTAAAAGTTGGTGTTAACAAACACCTTTTTAGCGTTGCTTTCAAAATTAAGTAGAATCACCAAAATACCAAAGAAAGCCTTAGTCTTTTGAGGCTAGAGGATTGTTAAAGTTTTGGAATTTTCACGATCTACTTCTTAAATTGTTGTGGTTTGTTAAATTTTGTCAATAGGTACATGTTTCCTTAAATAAGGAAAATCTTAGATGTTGATTTTGGAATGTGTACGAGGTCAAGAGGTTGATTACATTAATACTAGCAGGCCTGTATGATTGTCTTATCAAATAGCAGTACACTAGCATTGACTGAACTCATGCTTTCAAACAGTTCCATGTCATTTGTAAGTAGGCCCATAACTCAGCTTCTGCAGTAGGACTCAAATTCCATGTTCTCTGAAGGTACTCAAAGCGCCCTTAGTGCAATCATTCAACCATTTGTACTTATATGAAGGATGCAGTAGGGGATGTGTTGTATACTTTTTAGTGTCTGTTTGACAAGTTTGATCATAGAGGATTTTTGAGGTATCATATAGGTATGGAATTATTTACAATGTGTGGTTCTTGCATAATTTGGTGGTATGTCAAAATATTGTGGTTACTTGATTTGTGAGAATTAGAGCAACTGATGTTCCATGACAACGGGAAAGATGATTATATAATATCTTGAGACTTTCACTTAAGCTTTTTGTGGTTTCATTGTGATGGTTGGATATCTCATGTGTGAGATTTCAATCTGTCATAAAAATAGTGTAATTAACGGATACCTCCCCTAAGGTTTGGTAAAATCACAGGTAGATAGAATTATATGTAAAAACCACATATGCCCTTTGGAGATAATGAAAAAATCACTTTCCGTTAGTGATTCATTGAAAATACTAAACTATCCTTTGTTAGACTAAAATAACAATTAACATATACCCTTGTACTATTTTTTAAAACTTATTTGTCTTTATTTCATAAATAAATTTAATAATTGTTAAACTCAACTTATTTTTTAAGCTTATTTTTCTCCATTTCATGTACAAATATGAAAATAAATTATTGGCATGTACTAAAAAATTAATTTACTAATAATTATAAGAAAATGACACTTTGCCTATTTCCATGATTAATTAACATTTATTAGAAAATACCATTTTGCCTATTTAGATGATAAATATAATAATTGTTTTATAAATATAATAATTGTTCTATATCTACTTTAGGCAAGTGAATTATGTGAGTGAGCAATGACTATAAGCATTAGCGTGTCTGTGATATCATGTCTAAAAGATTATCATGTCACCGATGATTGAGCCTGCTTCTTTATTATAGTTGTGGAAATCAAATTCAAAGTAAACAAGATATATGTTTCTATTAATATTTGAATAAATAAATATCCCAACTTTATAGTTGCATCCACTCTCTATTGTATGGTAATTAGTGAATGCAAATAGTGTTAAATTTGAAAATCCTTTCGGGAAACATTGAGGGTTATTATATTTGTAAAATAACTATTATATTTATTATGTAAATAGGCAAAGTGTCATTTTCATATAAATTTTAGCTAAGCATGTAAATAGACATAGTGTCATTTTCATAATTATTAGTTAATTAATTGTTCAGTACATGACAATAATTTATATTTAGATTTGTGCATGAAATGGACAAAAATAAGCATGAAAAATAAATTGAGTTTGACAATTATTAAATTTATTCATGAAATAAAGAAAAATAAGTTTAAACAATAAGTGTGATTTTTCCAAATCTTAAGGTATGTTAATTGTCATTTTAGTCGTAGTTTAGTATTTTCAATGAATCACTAGCAAAAAGTAATTTTTTTGTTATCTCCAGGGAGTGTCTATAGTTTTTGCATATAACTTTATTTACTTGTGGTTTAACCAAATCTCATGGAAGGTATCTGTTAATTATCTTATAGAAATATTTAGAAGTTGACTAGGAGTCTCCTACTTGTAGAAGGTTGTAGATATAAAACTGGAGGTTGTCCGTTCATTTGTATGAACAACTGAAAAAACACCAGTCTCCCCCAGCAGGATCATCGCCCCTCTGACTCATTGAAGAATCATTTTGAGAATTTTGTGCTTCCTATGCTAGTATTTACTTCTGGTTTAATATTACATTCTAATACTGCATGTACTATAACACTTTAGTTTTTGTTTTTTATTTGTCTATTTATTTATTCTTCACCTTATATATCCTGGTTTGACTAACTAGTTATTGAACTTTATGCTTTATCCTCTATCTTTTCCTCATCTTCCTAATCCCCAACCATTGAACAAAACAAGCATAGTTGACTCTTGTGATGTAAATTTCTCACGCCTTGTTTTCTGTTGTGTAAGGCCTGTGTCGATGCCAACATCTGAAGTAAATGTGACAGACCTTTCTCTGACTCAGCTTACAATCTTCTATGGTGGAAGAGTGTGTGTATTTGATTCAATTCCAGCAGAAACGGTTGGTCTCTTAAAACTTCAATGACATTGGTAAATTTTTAAAAAATGATCTCTCATTCCAATTAACTTTCCATGATTATTTGCCTAGGTCCGTGAAATTATGCTTATTGCTGCCTCAGCTGCTGCTGCTGCTACCAACTCTGGTGACATAAAGAATATTGGTGCCAACTGTCTTACCTCTTCACCAGTTCTGACAAGGTCTCCTTCTCTACAAAGCACCGCAAGTGCTTTGGCATCACCAAGGCCACAGCATTATCCTGTTCAAAGGAATTCCCTTTGCAAATTGCAAGCTGGTAAGTATTGCATACTTGACTGACTGTCTTTTTGAACATAGACATTTCATTATTTTCTCTTTCATAGTATGTAATTATTAATGTTCATTAGCTTTATATTTATGACTGTGAATCTCTATTGGTACAGAATTACCAATTGCTAGGAGACACTCCCTTCAACGATTTTTTGAGAAGCGACGGGACAGGTACCTACTTCCCACTCAAATTTACTGCAGGAGAATAAGATCTCATTGTTATTATGTCAGGCCATCTCATGTTTCTACTTTTACCAGTTATAGACGGAACCCTGTCCTTGATTGAATGATGTGGGAATTCCATTGTTATCTATGGTAATTAATTTGGTGAAAAATAATTGATCACGCAGGAAGGGGTTAAAGCTATCTTATTGCCTATTATCATCCGACTACGTACACGTAACTAAATAATCTTACTCAAGATTAAAGTCATCTTATCAAGACTAAATGTCCATCATATTCATTGCCGTTATGTTTGAATAATTTTACCTAAAATTCATGTAAGTTTTGACTTGCAGGCTGGTGAGCAAGAACCCGTATTCTGCACAATCAGTGTCAAAAGTTTCTGATGATACAAAAGCAAATCTCAGTACGGATACTTCAGTACATGCAGGTTGCTTTGAAAAACCTCCCATGTCTCAAGAAGAACTGCAACCTTAGGCAACAGCCCACATTGCATGAATTAAAGCTTAGAAGCTTGTAGTGAATAATAGACAACTTTCATCTGCCAAACTAGACATTATTGTGTTGTATGATTGCTGTAGGAATTCAAATCGTAGTGCCGCGGGTGTGATGATGTTTGAATTTGCCTTTGGACTTGATGGGGATGACATGTGTGCAACTTCTCCATCATCAGGGTCTGAAAGAAATAGAAAATGTCCCATTGTTAGGTTATTTCTCCGTGGTTGCATCCTTAATAGAGAATTTGTTGGCATTCTCGCTTCAAAACTCCAAAGGCAATTGAAATGTCTATTGAACCTGTGTGTGCGTTAATCGATGATGTATTCTTGTGTTGTGTAACTAAACTGCCTGACAATTGACAAACCTATTTATCTGTTATTTGCTGTGTAAGCACATGATATTAAGAAACATACATGTATTGATGCACTTTATGGACGAATATATGAAGTGTCTTCGGCTTTGGTGATTGGTTGTATAGATTTTATGAAGTAATTATATATAAGCTAAATATTTGCAACACCTCACTGTCTAATGAGACTTCGTTTGAGATTGTGGTGTGTATTTTGAAAATAACGTTAAAAAAATGTTTACTAATACTAAATTTTAATAAGATTTACTATCTTTTTTTTTTTTTTTTTTTTTTTTACTAATATTCAACATTTAAAGTTTTTATTTTGTAACAACTGTAGCTTTAAAGTTAACACATCTCAATACCAATCAAAGTTTTGTGTCTTCCATTGGCAATTTGCCTAGATTTACCTGCTGCTATGAAAACGTCACCTTCATATATTGGTGAGAATGAAATTAGATTAGGTTCACTAAGAGAGCTGTAAGTCTTCTGAATCGTAGGAAACTTACACAAAGAAGAACAGCATTCTGTTTGACAAATATACAATTAAAAAGAAGAAACCCATGACCTTGAGCGCCCTTTTTTTTCTTCCTGAATTTATGCTAAAACAAGTTGGTTTGTCAGGCACATAAACTATTTATCAAAAGCAAGAGGCTTTTCAAATTTTCAAGTGGTGGTGGCTCAAGTTGTTGGGGGATAACTTTAAAACATAATTGTACGATAGGGACATCAGGAAAGCAGATTCCATACTATTTATATGCAGTATAGTCATATTTTTAATGTTATGACATTTTTCCATGCAGATGATCCATGTAAAATTCGCCCTCAAACAATTTTCAAAACAACTTATTCCCTCCTTTATTAAAATGAGGTCAGATGTTAGGTTACACCAGAAAAAGTGCAGGGACCTAAGAGAAACATGCAACTGGTACACAATAATATGCATGTGCATAATACCAATACACAAACAAGGTAGGCTAGTTTAAGATGGTACACAAAAGTTCAAACACTCAATATCCACATTCAAAACAACTTTACATACCAAAACAGTGATTGCAGTTATCACATAAACAGGAATGCTAAAACTTCCATCTCTCACATCATTTGTCTTACATAATTCATATGCATTTCAGTGCAGACTACGCATGATGCCATGCAGGTATCCCCCTGTCATCACAAGGGAAACAAGGGAGACAACACCAGCTGGAAATACCTTCCCTGACTTCTTGAAACGGGAACCCATCACTCCTAAAAGTGCAGCAGATAAACCTTCAATTGGAAATAACAAAAGCATTAGGTTAATCTTGCAACAAGGTCCATCACAACAGAGAAACTGTTTTATACGGTGAGTTGAGCATATACCTCTGGTTGGACCTCAGCTTTGTAGCTAAAAATTGAAGAAAAACAATAATAACAATACAGCATACATATTATGAAAATTAAATTGTATAAGGGAAAATCCTAGAACTTATGAAAAATAACTCATACAATCTAGCACCAACAGGACAGTCAAAATTAACCCCAGGTCTGTTAACATGCATTCTGTAATCCAAGTTAACCTTAATTTGACATAACTAAATTAGTAAATTCATGGGTTATAAAAAATGATAGGGCAGATCGAATTAATGACCCATGTACCATTAATAATCAAATTGAGCATAACTTACTTGAATCTTAATCCAAAAGGAACGATTATACCAATTATTTTTTTGTTTGTTGGTACATATATTTATTTATTAATTTATACACACATAAAGGAGGACGGAAATACATAATACATTTAATATAATATTTATTTCCTTTTCATTGATCATCAAATTGAGCATAACTTATTTGAATCTTAATCCAAAAGGAACAATTATATAACTTATTTTTTCATTTGTTGGTACTTATATTTATTTATTAATTTATACACACATAAAAGAGGACCGAAATATATTTAATGTATTTATTTATTTCTTTTTTGCGTGCCATGTTTTACGTTTATTTTAGGGTAAATAACTATAAGTTCCTAAAGTTTGACACATTGTACTGATTAGTCTTAGTGGTTTCAAAAATACCCAAAAATACCTTAATCCATTAATTTATACCGTTTCTTAAGATGAAACTATATAAATTAGTTGACAGGTCATGTCAGTTCATGCCAGTTTTTGTCACTAAAATCTATAAATATACCCTATTACCCCACTTTTATCTAGATAGATGTTTGCAACTAATAGATTGAAGTGATTTTAGATATTTTTGAAACTACTAGTACTAATCAGTACAATGGGCAAACTTTAGGGAGTCAATAGTCATTTACCCTCTATTTTATCTAACTTTCGAATTCGAAGCAAAAATTAAAACATTCAAAGTTCTAACCAGGAACCAAATTTCAAATCTTTATTGAGCTCAAATCAAGTATATACATATGTATTGGAATTTATAGTTAATTTTATATGGATCTAAGTAAATTTGCACCAAATCCGACCTATCCATCCCTAGGTAATAATTAATATCAATCCTTTACAACTTGGTTTGGTATGAATAAGACAAATGTTTTGTACCATCATGGAAGCCAAGCAACTTTCTTGATTTGCATGCAAGTCACAAAATATAGTGAAAAACTTTGGGATTGTAATCTCGTAGCGTGACCTTAAACTCTCCTATAGCATCTTAAAATAATATAGTAATGTTATCTTACCAAGCCCAATGGAAGATGCAAGAACTGGTTTTGTGGGAAGCTCAGTACAAACATAATAAAGCAACGAGGCTGACAGTCCTCCTGCCAACAGAGACTTCTGGCTGCCACTTTTCAGATATCCCATAAGACCACCCACTGTCAACATTATTAACAATAGTTAGATGTAATGCAGGACAACAAGTCACACAAATAATCAAGGCCAAGGCAAGCATATGATAAAACTGCAATATAGATTCAATCATTATCACCGATCAACTAAAAGTTAAGCACATAATACTGGTATATTCAAGATCGATCATTTGTCACCCAAGAACTAGCAAGGGGCCTTCCGTCCTTTGTGCTAAAAATTTACAAGTCTTAACACTTTGTTCTGCGGAAGGGTAATTTTTAACACTTTGTTCTGCGGAAGGGTAATAGAGGGAAAGGAATAAAAAAATGATAGAGTAGGTTATCATTTCCCATTATATGGACAGATAAAAATGATTAACAACATATATGAG
This sequence comes from Cedrela odorata, assembly GCA_035584115.1. Classification (NCBI taxonomy): domain Eukaryota; kingdom Viridiplantae; phylum Streptophyta; class Magnoliopsida; order Sapindales; family Meliaceae; genus Cedrela; species Cedrela odorata. The sequence continues at coordinate 5,565,880 of JAXCLQ010000013.1, read as the reverse complement.
CACTCCAAACTCACAAAAGTTAATACTTCCACTAATGAATAGAAGAGAAATGTCTCTTTATGTTAACATAAAAATCAGAAAAATGGATAAGCATATCCAACTTCAACTTATAAGCAAATAATTTCTCTTCTCATCCCTCCTTTAAGGACAACTAATATTGTAAAGTAACAACACTTTACTTTTCCTCTCACCTTCATTCTACCAAACCAAATGGAGGAAGAAAGAACCAATCTTCTTTTTATTTTTTTATTTTTTTCTGTGCATTCTCCTTTCTTCTCCTTACCAGACATAAGATTTAAGGAAGCTAAACAAATATTCCAGTCGAGTAGGTTTAACATTACATAACAAAACCCAATGAGATATCAATCCAACAATGTAGTTACCCGAAAAAGTTTTCTTCCTAATCCTTTATCAAATTTATTACGAGTTATCACCAATACAAAGAAAAACAAAAATAAATAAATAAATAACCTCCAACGAGAGTAGCATAACCAAGAGTGAGTTTTTGAGACATAGACATTCCCATCTTCTTCTTCCCACTTCCGTCCGACAACTCCCCCTCTCCCTCACTATTACCTTCACCTCCTCCTCCTCCTCCATCACCACCACCACCGCCGCCTCCAAAACCCTGTCCGCCAACACCGCCGCCGCCGCCGATTTCTGTATCGATATCTATAACGTCCTTGACGAAGTCAACAGTATTGGTGATTACAGTTGATGATTTGGAATCAGACGAGACCACACCAACAGCAGCAACGATCCTCTTAGAAGAAATCACGAGTGTACGGAAGTTGATGTTGTTGTTAGAGTAGTGAACTGGATTGGTAGTTCGCGTTGAGAATCCGAGTTTGGGATGTGGAAGAAGAAGAGAAGACTGAGATGCACCACCAAACAGTACGTCAGCCATCTGTTTGTTTAATGGTTTCACTTCTTTTTTTTTTTTGTTCGCTCTGCCTCTCGGTTTGTTTTGCGTTCGCCAATTTGTCTGTTTCAAGTTGGTTACAGACGACTGCGATTTTTCTTGGGCCCGATCTGTCTGCATTGGGGCTGCGTCTTTTTAGCAAAAGAGCTGTTGAGCCCAATCCGTATTGTTATCTTATAATATGTTTGAACAAGTATTTTCACATGCCCGCCGTTTGTGGAAACCACACGTTCCATAAATAGTATTTGAAAACTCGTACATAGCTCCTTCATTTCAGTATTTCCATCCATTTAATAATGTGTTGACCGTTAAGAATTGGATATTTTAGTAAATTCACGCAACATTAGCCCTTTCGAGCTCAATTTTTTTTTTTTTTACGTAATGGCTATTTTCCAGACCTAATTTGAATTTTAGGCCAATCCAAATATTATACTGAATTTTGACCACAAAATACCATTGATTCTATTATTACTTAATTTCATTTATTTTGAATAGCATATACATGTTTTGTCGAGAAACACAAAATGTCAAGATCTCTCAACATTTTGTTGAGAATGTGTACCAAAAGTCGAGATCCTTGACAAATACTAAGATTTGAAAACATTTTCTTTAAATTGTAGTCCGAATGCCTGAATATATTGACAATTCTCATCCAATTTGAAAAATTGTCGAGTAATCTTGACGTTTATTATAATCTTTACAAAACGTCGAGATTTTCAGTACTGATTTTCAATTATAATGTGTCTTGATGATTTTCAATTATAATGTGTTTTCAAAATTCCATTGAAATTTAGTGTTAATTCGAGAAAATTGATAATGTTCAACACATTATTGTTACAACAATAAATATAGTGTTTTCCATGGGTTCTACTGCCTTTTTAACTCATTTTTCATCCTCAAATCATTAGTAAGATTGTGATTAATCATGGATGTACAAAATATTTTCTTTGCAATGGTTGTATAACGACTCCTAGCTTCTTTCTAGTTGTCGAAAACCACCTCGACAACATCTCTTATTGGAAACTTTAGTTTCAAGTATTGGATAGACATTGTTGCCTATGCATTTCTTATGAAAGGCTTTCTCATCAATATTTTGTAGGGTATTGAATGATCCACTACTAGAAAATCAATCATCATTATCTTTATATAAGGTTTTTGTCCCATAGTGATGGATAATTAAATGGTTCCCATAGGCATCACACAACCATCTCTAAAACCATTCACGGGTGTCTATACTTTTTCTAGCCACAGATCCTTTATCTTTAGTTCATCCAAAGTATCTTAGAATTATATATCCACAAAGTTTCCTGAATCAATGAATACCCTATTTAATTTTATTCCCGCTACATTCATTGTGATAACCAGAGCATCGTCATGAGAAATTTCACCCCGATGGTGTTTTTCTCGATAAACATTATCAATACTGAATGTATCATAGATTTTTTACTTGCTTGTACGTTGAAGACAACGTTCTTTCTAGTATAAGGGTTCAACGAATATCTGGAGAAGTTTTTTTTAGATCGATTCGAGTGTCCTGCTAGCATTGACCCTTCAACAATAATTATTGCGTGTTAGGTGTGGGTTCTACTCTCTTCATCGTTGAGCTCAATTTTTTCCTCTTTCTCTAGCTTTAGCTTTGCCACATATTCTGATAGGTAATTGTTTTTTATTAGTGTTTCCATTTTCTCCTATAAAGTTCAGTAGTCCTCTATGATTTGCCCATGATTATGATGAAAGACACATATCTTAGTTTTCTTTCCTCTTTGGTGGTACTTGAGATGGTCTTGACTTAATTAGCATGTTTCACCTTTGCAAATCTTCTAAGATTTGAGTAGGAGAAGTATTCAGGGGGGTGTATAAGTCTTCTCATTAGTGATTCGAGTAACCTTGAGTTCTTTATTTGCTTCAGATAGAGGTGGAGGAAGAGACAATGTTCGCTTAGGTGTTCTCCTGATCAACTGTGGTTGTCTATTTAGTCTCTGTTCTTAAGGTGGTATTTCTAACATTTTATTTTCATTCGGCCTGTATTCTCTCCAATTCCTTCTCTCATCGTCATCTCTTTGGCATTCCATCCTATCTTATTCTATATTTTTGACAATGCTCTTTCATCTTTCGTCTTTCCTTATCTTCCTTTCTTTAGCTTCTTCCTCGACCGCTATGTACACTTGAGCTTGCTTATAAGCCTACTCATAATTAGAGGTGTTTTTCTCCTTGAGCATCCACCAAAATTTGCCTATTTTCAACTCTTCAAGCCCAATTAGATGTTTGAAATCTCCTACTTTCATCACCTTGGCATGGTATCACGTGACAAAATTCTTTATGCTTTCATTTTCTCCTTGAATTATTAGTATAAGGTTATTCATGCTTTTCAACAACATACATGCTTTTTTTAAATTGTTATACAAACTTCCCTAGAGCTGAGAAATTGAGTTATGTTTTCAGATTCCAGTTCTCTGTACCATACTCGTGCTTGTCCTTTTAGTGTTGGAGAGAATGGACTGCACATCTGCTTTTTTGTTAATGCTTGCACCAGCATCATCTCCCTATAGATTGTAAGGTTGGGTTGGTTTTCCCTATATATAAGGCTTTCTGCGAAAGCTTGAATCTCATCAGGGGACATAAATCTATAATCTTCTTCGATAAGGATGACTTGAGTTCATAAACGAACTTATTCTCAGTTTTAGGATGTCCTCATCCTCGTCTTAATTCATGAAATTCTTCTCTCAGTTTCTATAGTTCGCTTTGACATCTTTACCTTAAATTGGCTCTTAGTGCCTAGTTTGTTTAGTTAAGAGGTATTCTTTCCCTAACATGATTTTCTCATCTATCCATCTTTGCCTTATCCCATGCTTTTCCTCGTCTCATCTCATTTTTTTAGCAGAATATTCCTTGCATTTGTTGGTGGCAAATTTTTTGTGGGTGATTCTCCTCGGTTCTCTACCCAGCTTTTGGTGCTTTTGTTTTGTTTATTAGTTTGAAACGGTGGTTGTTGAGCATGCATTCTTTGTTGTTTCCTCTACTCTTCTTCTTTGCCATTTTGTGCTAGAAATTATTATTTTTTTGATGCCGTCAATTTTGTCAATGGCCTACTCAAATTCTCTTGTACCTTAGGAAATTCTTTATCTTTGTTACCTCTAGTCTCTTCATCTCTACTATTTTCTTTAAATTTTAATTTTTGTTGCCTCTTAGATTGTAACTTTGCCTTTTCTTCGATGAGTATTTTTTTTGTGTTAGACTTAAGTTTCTTATGAATTGTAAAAGTTCCTTCATCTTGTTTTGTTGTTCTGGGATCTTTTTTCCACCCACAATTTCAGGTGTTTGTTCATTTGAGCTACCGCTTCTATCCTCTCATTCTTCCTCCTCATGTCTTCTTCCAAGTCTACTTACTTCGAAAGTTACCATATTTCTTTATAATAATAGCTTTTTTTTTTAATTTCCATGGCCAACACTAACTGTTGATATCTAATTTTCGTCTACCAGTTGTTAACACTTGATTTATTTTTCTACAAGAACAAATTTGTTAAAATCTAAGTTCTTGGAATTCTAAACATCCTCAAATCGGTCAATGGTGCTATAGTCTCTATAAGACAGAAACGTATTAAAGGTGTCAGCTACCCAATGATAATCTTCCAATGCTTAATTCAATAAAGAGTTATCTTCTAAATTGGGGTGGCTATATGTAAGATTTCTTAATAATAAAAACAAATAAATAATAAAAAAAATGACTGTCGAAGCTTTTTTTTTTTTTAAGGATTTTAAACCCCTTCCTTATGTTTTAGTTTTTATTTATAGATTCTAGGCTTGTAGTTGGAGTAGTATTCTTGATCAAATTGTCTTTGAATATCATTATGATACATACCTTAACTAGAGTCTTTCTTAACCTTAATTTTCTTATGTTCTCTTTAAGTTAAAAGTTTGGCTCATCAAGAGTCCTACTTAAATTCTAAGTCTTCTGAAGTTTTCTTAATGAAACAAGATTCCTCACGAATTTAACCCAAGATGCTAACCTGACCCAACCCATTTTCATTTTAAAGATGGTTTCTGACAAGGATAGTCTTGTTGTGCTAATATAGATCATTTTTGCTGACATAGAGATGATTTGACTGATAAGGAATATCATGACCCAACACCATGTGCTAGCATGAAATTGATTTTTTTACTTGCTTGAAAAGGAGTTTATGTTGTGATTGAATGGAAGATTTTGTTGTAATCAAGTTAAATGTATACATGTTTGAAGAATAGTTTGCCTTGTGATTGAATGGAAGATTTTGTTGTAATGGTGTTAAATTTATACATGTTTGAAAAGCAGTTTGTTAAACTATTAAATGGAAGATTTTGTAGCAATGGCCTTCAATTTTTATTGCTTACTTTTTTGGCTCTAGTAAAAAGTGTAAAAAAGAGAAGTTTTGGTTATGATTCAATGTCAATTTTATGCAACCAAGCGATTTTTATATGCTAGATGTATGAGAAAACTAGTTGTTGGTCTTTTATAGTTATATTGCTTTATACATTTTAAATTATCAAGGGTAAAATAGTATTTTAACAAATGACAAATGTGCTTTGTAAGTTTTAGCTAGTTTTTCTTTTCAATAGCAAAACTTAAATATTTGATAGGATAAGTTATTATGTATAAGTTTAATAATGTTAGATGATGAAAGTAAAAGAGAACTCTTAAATATTCGACCTCTCACCGAAACATTCAGAGAAGGATTGATGGAAATCTCTCGTAATAGCCACAGACTCTCTCTAAGATAATATATTAAGCGTATTCTATGCCTCTTTATTGAAACTTGCCTGACTTAATATTTAGCCAACAACTTAACAAACTATCCTAAATAATAAAACATAATCAAGAGAAACAAATGCTAAGATTAACAAACCACTACATAACTATTTTGAAGAAATCAAATGAAAAAAAAATGCAGAAAACTTGGTCAAGGCAGAGGAATAAGCAAACATCAACTAATTCCACAATGCAAGGTACTGTTCATGTAGTTATCTTTCACGTGTATTCATTAACCTTCACGTGTCATTAACTCCCATATAACCTAGTTTGCATTAATTGGTTCCTTCTCGAAAGAACTTACCTTTGACAAGACTTGTTGATGGTAATCACTGAACAATTCTAGACCTACTCGATATTTCTTCAAATCCTCCACATTTAAAGCTAGACTTATTTGATAATCTGGTGGCAACTCAATGACATAGGCATTATTGTCAAGCTTCTTTAGGACCTAGAATGGGTCTGCCTTACTAGAGATATGCCCTAAAATCAATCGTGTCATGTGGCTTAGGGATATCATTCATTATATATAAATATATTTTTGTAATTAATTGTAAAGTTGTTTACGATTAATAAAATGACATTTATAACAGATGTATTATAATGTTAAGACTCTATTTACAAAGAGTTGTAGATATAAGTATAAAGTTTTGATTTGAATACATTTAAATCAGTTCCTAGTTAAAGTAATGTCATATGGGAATATAACATTACATGACTGGTATTTTTGATGCTAGTAAGGATTAATATTGGATGATAATAGTTAGGTGACGAGTCTCATGTTGCAAGAGCATAAATATAGGTGATGCATTAGAGAACGTGTTACTGAACATGACTAAATGTGATGAATCACATTGGTGATTATCCACATTCAATGATACATTAAACAACCGTACTAGTGTACCACTAATCCTTTAACTTGAGGTGTCATAGCTGTCATCAACATTGAGGCATATCATTCATTTTGTATATCTCACTAGGCTAGCTAGACTTAGTGAAAGAAACTTGTTGGCAATGTATTCTTAGTGTATGAAGACAGATGATGACTAAGATGGAATCTGTTAGCTCAAATATTTGAGCTTGAAATCCTAGGTAAGGATGTCATACATAGGATTGAAATCTCTGGCTAAAGTACGTGTTTTCAAAAATGTGTTTTCGGATACACGAATCATTTATATAATTTAAGACCCTGTTCCTATGATTAAGTTAGGGATTTGGCGATTCTATAACTCGCACTCGATCTGGAGTCGACAGTAGAAAGACGTTACTACATGTACGTACAACTATATGGGTTTATGTTGAATATTGATTCATTCATGTCTGGGGGTTGTAGCATCTTTCTAGAGGTTGCGCATAATCATTAGGAACTTTAGTTACTAGGAATTGTATCGAAGTGATATCAAAGGGTTCGTATTTACTCATGTCCAGTTCACAGTAAACCTAGACGGTCACACATATATCGATTATTTGATGATGATGGTTATAGCTATGTACAATATTCATTAAGTTAGTTAATGATATTATTACGATATTTGATTGGATGACAATTTAATTCTTTAATTCTTTATTGTAAAGAATTAATTTATTGGGTAAGATGTGTTAGTACATATATACATAGAAAATATTTCGGTAATAATTTGAATTACGTAATTATGATTTACGGATATATAGAAGCTTGAAAAATATATTTTGTTAAAAAAATATTAATAAATAAATGATTTATTTATTAATGATTAAATAATTATTATTTAATCAAATAGATCATTAGTTGACAAATGACACTATGTGATGTTGCCAAGTGTCAAATTCTTGATTAGATATTGTTCATTCATTTTGAATCAATGGTTAAAATTAATCCTTTAATTATGATTAAAAAAATTCAAGAAAGAAAAAATATCTTTTGTATTTAATGTTTGAAAGTCAAACATTACAAATAATGATTACATTTAATTATATATGATATAATATTAAAATATAATCCTATCATTTTATTTTATATTGTATAAAATAAAATACTTTTTCTTTTTACTTTCTCACTTAAGCGCACACACACACATATATATATATATATTAAAGAATTTAATATTAATATATATGTTAAATATTTTCATTACATTAAATGAATTAATGCAGTTGGAATAAATTTTAGAATTTAAGAGTAAGAGCTTGTCACTTGTCACTATTTTATTATTTTAATCAAAGTGAGTGGAATATTTTCATTACATTAAATGGGTTAATGTAGCTGGAATGAATATTAGAATTTACGAGTGAGAGCTTGCTTACTATTTTATTATTATGAACAAAGTGAGCGGAGGAAATCAAAGAGACGTTGGTTTTTTTAAACATAACTCATAATTTGGGATTTGTGAAACCCTAAACAATAGTTTCTTCTTCTCCTGTATAAGACATTGCAGCAGGTCTCATAAACTTCTGTTGGTAGCTTCTGTTTGACCATCTGTTTCTGGATGGAATGCATTAGAGAAGGAAAACTTTGACCATAATATTTTCCAAAAATAGCTATCAAACTTGACATCACGATCATAAATAGTTGTGGTTGGGATTTCAAGCAAGTAAACTATTTCTTTTAGGAACAGTGACGCAACTTGTGAAGCATCTATTGGTGGTCATGGAAACCACACATAAGTGGTTCATAACTTCCTCAAGTGCAATGTAAATGTCCCACACATTTTGGCAACTGCTGTTAATGGCCATTAAGGGTGGTAACTTCCAAGAACTGCAGCAAACTTCCTAAAAATAATTTTTGATGGAAAAACTTATAAATAGGAAGCCATTCTTGCTGAAGGCCCTTGAGCTTGTTATTTCTCTTTAAACTCCATCAAGTGAGGATTAAGAGAGCTTGGAAGACTTTTCTACCAATGTCAAGACAGCAACAAAACATCAATGGAAAAAGGTAAGTTCCTTAGACTTCCACATTTAAGTTTTAAAGATTCAAAACATAATTTATGTTTCCATGCTTACATTTAGTATTAGAGCGTACTTATGCCTCTGCCTTGATGTAGTTTTTTTTTTTTTTTTTTTTTTTTTTTTTGCGTATTTTGGATGAAAAACCAGAATTGAATATATGAGTTCAATCGACCATTTTTTCAATTTTTTATTCAATTGAATTTTATTGTTTTTAAGTTAAATAAATATGTCCAATATATTCATATATGAATTTAGAACATTTTGGACATGAAAATTATTGTAAAACACGTAGAAATCAGTCAGAAAAGTGGCCGAAAAACAATCGAGTTTGCAGGTCTGCAACTGGGTCGTTACTGGTTCGAGTCGACCCGGCCAGAGGTTAAAGATGAACCAAGGAGGTTAACCGATATGTAGGTTTGTAGTGTAACATATGGATGACATGTTGGTTACATATGGTGGGTTATCTTCTAATTTTGTACGACATGTCGTTTCTTTTAAGGACATGGAAACGACTTGTCGGTTTTGTAGAATTTGAAGCTGAAAATATTTGGCTTTTGCAGCGATTCGAACTCTGGCATTGTTTTTGATTTTTGTACTCTGACCACTAGGCCACGAGTCAGTTTGTGATATTCAAGGCTTTTTTTTAAAGGTTTTTGAAATAATTGCATGAAAAAATGATGTAGCTCGAATTGAACCTTATTAATTTAAAACTCTAACCGTTGGGACAGGTTGTATGTTTGTGGTTATTAAGTAACTATTAGTTATATTTAATTGTTAATTAAAAATATATGCTATTTATGCAATTGTTTATGAATTCAAAATATAATATAATTTAGTCCAAAATCATATTTTAGTTATTCATAATTTTAGCCTAAATTTTAGTTTTATTTACCATAAAATATGTAGATTATAAGAATTTACAATATTTGGTAATTTTTGATTTTTTAGTATAAAATATGCATAATTTATTGTATTTTATGATATGTATATATTATGATTGATGAATGCTTAAACTTTATACATTTATTTATATAAACATTTATGAATGCATATATTTGGATAAGAGCATCCAAAATTAAAATATCAAAATTAAGAACTATTATCGGGAATATTTGTAGTTTATTTTGTTATTGATTACATGTCTAGGAAAATTCTATCAAAAGGGTCATAAGCTGTCTAAGGAGATTGGGTTTTAATTAGGACCGCTTGTGAACCCTCCAATCTTTCTTGGAAATTTTCCTGGTATAATTTTTAACTTAAATAAATTACTCAATATTGCATGTACAATAAATTTAAGGAAACATAAATATTAAGTAAAATTTATGGATTTCATATTTCTAAGTGATCAATATAATTTTAATTTAGGGAATAGTCACAGCATCTCTAAATTAAGTGAGAATTATATTAGGATTACATATAGTTTAAAGACATAAATTGTGATTAATCATATTGAATGTAATAAATTTTATCCTACATGAATTTTTATTACATTTATATGATTAATTAGGATAAAGTATCAAATTATTTTTTCTTAACTTACCCACAGGAATTAAGAAAATAGATATAATTTGATAGTTTTATCATAAAGATATATGAATTTATTGGAGTAAAATACTTAGTCCACAGGCAGTGTTTTATGTCTATTGATTCATATTTTAAGATATGTTTTATATTGATAAAGCATAATATTAGTCTTAAATTTATGACATCAGCATGTATTGTGTATAGCTTTAGAACTTATAATCCTATTTGATATCAATGTTCTTGAATTAAAAGGAGACAATTATAAAATATAGAAGGAAAAAGTTCTTCTTTATTTAGGCTGGATAGACATTGATTATGTTATCCAGAAAGAAGAACCACCTACAGTAACTTATACCAGCACTTCAGCTGAAATTGTTCTTTATGAATGCTGGGAGCGATCCAATCGCTTCAGTATCATATTCATTAAGATAAAGATTTCTGTTGACAACCGTGATTTCGTCGTTCAGCATGATAATGTTTAAGATTTATTGAAGGTTATTGACGAATAATTTGAATATCCGATAAGGCCTTAGTTAGCACCCTGATAATGAAGTTTTCTTCCATGAGGCTCACTTGTATCAATGGTGTACGTGAACACATCATAAAATGAGAGATATTGTGGCTTAACTCAAAACACTTGAGGTTGAAATGTCTGAATCCTTCTTAGTGCACTACATTTTAAATACTCTCCTTCAACTATACGGACCCTTTAAAATCTCGTATAACACACATAAGAATAAATGGTCCATTAATGAACTGATGACCATGTGTATACAAGAGGAAGGGAGGTTGATGATGGAATCAGGAGAAAGTTCATAGAGTACACATCTGGTTGTACAAGGAAGGAAGAAAAGGCAAGCCAAGCAAAAAGGGAAAGATATAACACCTAAGATATCTCCCCAAGCTGAAATTCAGAAAGAATCCAAATGCTTCTTTTGTAAGAAAAAAGGGCATATGAAGAAGGATTGCATGAAATTTCAGCAGTGGCTTTCTAAGAAAGGTATTTCAATCTCTTTTGTTTGTTATGAATCTAATATGGTTGAGGTTTGTCATAACACATGGTGGATTGATTCTGGTTCTACAATCCATATTACCAATGTTTTGCAAGGCTTGCAAAACTTAAGAAAGCTAGTGGGAACTAAGCAATATATCTTTTCAAGAAATAAGATACATTCACCCGTGGAAGCTATTGGGACATACAATTTAGTTCTCAATAGTGGTTTTGTAATGACATTAGAGAAGACTTTTTATATTCCTAGTTTTTCTAGGAATTTAATTTCAGTTTCAAAACTTGCACCTTATGGATATTCCTTTACATTTTTATAGTCATTTATAAATATTTTTTATAAATCTGATCTTGTTGAAAATGATACATTGTCTAATGGTCTTTTTCATGTTAACTTACAAAATGATGCTTGTTATAATACAATGCATGCATATACTGACAATAAAAGATGTGTTATGAATGAGAATTCCTCTATATTATGGCATCGGAGATTGGGACATATCTCCATACAGAGAATTCAAAGATTAGTAAATGATAGAGTACTTACTACTCT
>JAXCLQ010000013.1:5524284-5537211 GCA_035584115.1 Cedrela odorata | reverse complement strand
AAATAGAAAACTATTTCCCATGTTTTTTAAAATAATTTATTTTCTAAAAAGCATGTATTTATAAAACACATCTGTCTCATTGATGTTGGCCTTGAGTAGTAATTTGGTGATACGAATGATTGTCCTCATCAGATCAGTCAAATTCAAAATATCTCTATCAAGCCATCAGGACTTTCCATAGGATATCTATATCCACACTTCCATGCATGGCATACAGTGGACTTGCCATGGACATTCTCCCTTATACTAGTCTTACTGTGGCTCCACTCACCCATACAGCCTCTCAATAGGTCTGTCTATAGGTTACTTTCCTGTAGCTACAGTAATTAAATAAGCCCACTAACTATATACCAATATTTGGCCAACCGACCTCATCACCAACATATATGCATAGATCAAATCAATTTCAAAGCAATAATATAATCATGTAAATTAAATTATGCTTTTAAGGCCATTTCAGCAAGTATATCAATTAAATTGTTAACAATAGACCAAATAAGCATTTTATCCCAATACCAAAGTAAAATACATAAAAACAATTTTGTTTCAAATTTCATTTTAACAAGAAAATCTACTTGTTTAGCACATAAACATACAGATATGTATAACACATGTATATTTACATATTTATATATGTATAAATTTACTAACCACAAGGGAAGGGTAACCACTCTCATTAAGGGTCCTCGTGCCTACTTGGTCCTTTTCTCATGTTCTCATAACCTAATACCACACATGCATATAATTATGACTTTTACAATTTAAATGATTATACATAAATGTATTAAATGCAATACTTATGAAAAAAATGATTAAAATCTCTTAGTTCACACATGACAAATTTATCGAGGCTTAACTAATGGTGGCCATTTATCCGATTTTCAACAATGAAATTCCATGACAGAAAATATTTCATATTCGCATTTCCTCTAAAATGAATATACGTATTCCAAATGAGAATCAACTCAAAATTGGCAATCAAAATACTTCAATTAATGCCAATTAACATAAATTTATCATTCTCTACACAAAATCAATAGAAATTTCAAATGAACAATAAATCCCTAAATTCTAATATGTTTAACATCTCAAAATCTTACTTATAACGAGTTAATAAACTTACTAGTAACTTGTAAAAGTCTATAGAAACTTTTAATCGTTGATTAAACAAAAAATCCCCAAATTCTCTTTGAAATCCTAACTTTCTTGCTTGCTTTCTCTTGTTGTTTCCAATCCAAAATGGTACCAAATTGAAGAAGGAAGGATGGGTAATCACTTGGCAACAAAAATTTGCAAGAAAAAAATCAAAGATTTGAAGAAATCTTGAGAGATAAAGGGAGATAAGGAGAGAAAAATGTTTTCTAGAGATAAAAGGAGAGAAATGCAAATGAAGAACACTGGAGAGTTAATTCCCCCTCATAGGTTTGTATGTAAATGGGCGAAAAGACCAAAACGTTCTTAAGAAAACTTAAAAATTTCTAAATTGCCCATCGAATTTTACCTAGATTTGCACAATGTATCTATACTTTTAGACTAAGTATTGATCGCTTTGGACTAAGTATTGACCTCTTTGGACTGGCTATTGATCTGTTCATTAAAATTTGATTATGAAAATTTATTCGATACATAGTATTGATACATTTGCCTTCATGTATCAATCATTTTACAATGTATCGATATCTTTGATAAAAGAATCAATCTGGTTCAACTTATAAATATTTTAGAACTCTCTGAGTTGTAATGTATTGATACCTTTGATAAAGGTATCGATTTGGTTTATCTTGTGATTGTTTTTGAACTTTCTGACTTGTAATGTATTAATACCTTTGATGAAGGCATCAATCTGGTCGACTTGTAATTTCTTCCCAAGTATTTGTATGTGCAAAGTATCGATCCTTTCTTTATAGGTATCATCTGTGTTGAATGTATCGATCCTTTTATACTCAATGTAGCGAGATTGCCAAATGCGTAAATGTAGAAACCCAATTTATGCTAAACCTATAATACTCAATACACTCAATCTCATACCATGAGCTAACTTAAGCTCAATCAAGTGTTGATAATGTGTCAACTAACCATGAACAATGCATGTATAAAAATGAATGTCATACAATGACTATTTTAATATTATGTTCGAAGTACAAGGTTTACATATGGTATTCTTAAGTACACCCACTACTATCTTGAGCTCTCAAACTCAGCCTACAACTGTACTCACCAATATATTCTTCTTTAGCTACCCATTATATAACCCAACTTCACTCTCTAACTGTTTGCACCTTTCCCATAACATGCCATGTTACGAGCCCACTGGGTGTATGTCGGCAAGTTCATCTACTGACATTATGGTCACATGACACCACTGTGTCATCAGAACCAATCCACTTCATACCCTCATCTCAATTCCCTGAGAGCATTGCCTTTTATTCTTTTTTGTAACCTACCATAGCAAGAGTTGAGGCTAAAATCTCTTGGCTGTTACACATTCTTGTGCGTTGTTGCCTGCCTTAGTCTAATAGCAATCTACTTAAAATTAAAAAAAAAAATCAAGAAAAGGTTGCCAACCAAATCATTAAAAATCAGGGTATGCAACAACAAAAACCAAAAACGAACTGAAAACGTCAGCGAATTCATTAAATGCTCTAACAATTCTTACACAAAAGTAAGTGAAGATTATTTGTACAATTCCTAGTGTCGAGGGGGAAATAAAGGCAGAAAAAAGGCTTCTTTAGGAAATTACTAGTCCTCCAAATATTTGGAGTTCACTATGGAAATTTTTTTAAAAATAATCATATTTTACAACATTTTATATTTACGATTAACTCTAAATTATTTTTACTAAATAAATTAATTTTATAAAATTTAAATAATTTTGTTCTGATAACCAATTTTACAAAATTTAGTCCAAACGCGTTCAGGTCAAATTTTTTTAATTTACAATTTTATTAAAATTTTATTATAGTAAATTTTATTGTAAATAAAATTAATTTAATTACCTATTATTTATTATGTATATTTAAAAAGTAGTTAATAAATAATATATTAACATGGTATATTTAAAGCAAATATTTATCATATATATTTAAAATTGAAGAAATAAAAAATAAAAAATAGCACGAATGCACTTGTGACAACCTTTTTTTTTTGTCTTTTAAATTTTAAATTTTTTTTATTTTATTTCTTTATTTTTTAAATTTATAATTTTATGTAAATTTTATTATAGTAAATTTGATTATAAATAAATTTAATTTAATTACCTATTATTTATTATGTATATTTAAAAAGCAGCTAATAAAAAATATATTAACATTGTATATTTAAAGTAAATATTTATCATATATATTTAAAAATGAAGAAATAAAAAATAAAAAATAGCAAGAATGCACTCGTGATAACTTTTTTTTGTCTTTTAAATTTTTTTATTTATTTATTTTTTAAATTTACAATTTATGTAAATTTTATTATAGTAAATTTGATTGTAAATAAATTTAATTTAATTACCTATTATTTATTATGTATATTTAAAAAGTAATTAATAAATAATATATTAACGTGGTATATTTAACGTAAAATAAATAAAATAGAAAATAAATAGTATTGTATATTTAAAATAAATAAAATAAAAAATATGACTGGAGAGATTTAAACTCAAGTCACTTATGTGACTCAATAATATACTTACCACTGGGCTACAATGGCTTTTATCATTAAAATTAATATTTACTTGTATAAACCTTGTTTTTCGAACATAAAGTTAAAACAATCATTGTATGAATTTTATTTTTGTACATGCATTGTTTATGATTAGTTGACACATTATTGAGGTTTAGAATAAATTAGATTTCTATATGTTGCTCTATAATTATGACAGTCTCGTTAGCCGGTTAGCAAGAGTGGTCAAGGGGAGCGCCCTTGTGAGGGATTGGGGCAAAACCCTTGAAAGGTAAATAGATAGCTTAAGAATGTAGGCCGATACCTGCTGAAAGGATCGATACAAAGAACCTTACGGATCGATATCTTCATAGAAGAGATCTATACATTACAAGACAGAGAGTTTGAAAATATTTACGAGCTAAATTAGACCAATACCTTCATAGAATGGATCGATACATTATAAGTTAGAGAGGTTTAAAAATAATTATAAACTTAACCAAATCGATATACAAAGGTAAAGGAGTCTACTTGGTGTCAAAGAAATTTTTAAATTCAAATTTTAATGAACGGATAGATAAATTTCAACATGTATCGATACTTTTATACGATTTTATGTTTTAAAATCTGGGAAAGACTAAAGAGTTCCAAATCATAGGTTTTCTTTCGCTCTAAAAATGTTCCTCTCTTTCTCTCTCTCTCTCTCTTACCTCTTAAATCTCTTCAAATCCTTTACTTTTTCTTTCAAATTTCTGTTGCCAATCGATTACCCATTATTTCCTTTTTAATTTGGTACCACTTTGAACTAGAAAGGGCAAGAGAAAGCAAGGAAGGAAAGTTGGATTTTGAAAAGATACGGGGATTTTTCGTTTAATCATCTATTAAAGGTTTCTACAGATTTTTACAAGTTACTGGTAAGATTATTAACTAGTTAGAAGTTCGATTTTGAGATTTTGAACTTATTGAAACTTTAAGGTTTACTGTTCAGAATTTCTATTAATTTTGATTGTTAAATATGTATTAGTTATTGTTTGGATTGTAGATTTTAGCATTTGACATAATATGGGAAGTTGGCCTGTAATGTGCATATTCATTTTATATGAAAATGTGAATTGGAATAAGTTAGCCATAAGATTTCATTGTTGAAGATTTGATAAATGGCCTCCGTTAGTCAAGCTTCATGAATCGTGGAATTCATAATTACATGCATATATGATATTAGGCTTCGAGAATCAGAGAGAATGACCTAGTAGGCACGAGGATCATTAGTGGGAGTGGTTACCCTCCCCTTGTTGTGAGTAAATTATTACATATATGAATATGTATATATATGTGTATATATACTTATATGTTTATATTGTTATAAGTGTGTTATATGTATATGTATGCTTGTGTGCTAGACAAACAACTTTCTTGTTAAAGGAAAACTTGAAACGAATATGTGTATATGTGTCTTACATTATATTAGAATAAAATATTTATTTGGTCTGCTATTGACAATTTATTTGATAAACATGATAAAATGGCCTTAGAGGAATGATTTATTTACATGATTATATCTTTAATTAAAATTGATTTGATTTATGGATGTATATTGGTTATGAGGTATGTCGGATATTGATATATGGCTAATGGGCCGATTATTTACTATAGCTACAAGGAGTTAGCCTATAGACAGACCTATTGAGAGGTTGCATGAGTGAGTGGAGCCACAGTAGGGTTGATATAAGAGAGAATGTTCATAGCAAGCTTACTGTGTGTCGTGAACGGATGTACTATTATAAATATTTTATAAAAAGTCCTAGTGGCTTGATAGGTATATCTTGGATTTAACAAATTACGAAGACAATCACTCGTATCATCAAGTGACTACTTAGGTCCAACATTAGTGAGATAGGTATACGATTTTATAAATACATGTTTTACAGAAAATAAATAATTTTATAAAGCATTCGAAATAGTTTTCTATTTGATAGAACTCGTTGTATATGATTTTATACATAAAAGATTCACTGATGGTTTTGATGTTATCTCGACTAAAGTAACAATCAAAAAAGTATGGCTAGCTTAGTTTATTTATTTAAAAATGTAGGCAGAATTATAAACTGTTTTCTATTATATGATTAAATAAAAATGTATATATATACTTTTGAGTATATTGTAAATGTCACGCCCTGACTCTGGGGTTCACTTGTGACAATCGCCATAGACCTTTATGATATAATCTATACACTTCAAATGTCTCAAGAGAGCCTGTAAAGCTTTCCTGTCAATAACCAAAATTCTTAAACAGTTAAAAACATAAATTCTCATTCTTGGGATTATCCATATCAAAGAATTTATCTCCGTGATCAATTCATTCATAACATAATTAATTAATATAAAAATCAGTTTAGAAATCATTTACATATAGGTTGAACAAAGTAATAAATACTTACATACCATTTAATTTCAATACTTAGTATATATCCGAAAAAATACATATCTAGTAAACTCAAAATTATATATGTGAGTCAAGAAACAGAAACCTATCAAGAGTGTCATATACTCTCTACCACTACCACAAGTCCAGCTAGGACTAATGCACCTAACCTGAAAACTGTAATTGTGAGGGGTAGTATATAACTATACTCAGTAAGTAAATACATACAAACATATATATATATATATATACATGCAAACGCATTTCCAATTTGTCAGATATTGGGATTTTCCACTATTAGTATGTTTAATATATATATATACACACACACACACATGTTCATGCACAATAAATTACTATAAACAAATGATTGGTCTGCACTTAATTTTTAAATATCCATACTAGGCTGATCATACTTTACTGATCGTTACCTTAACTGAGGTAACCTCGAAAACCATTAGTAAGCTTTTTCATGTATAAAACCATATGCAATGAATGTTTATAAAATAGAAAACTATTTATCATTTTTTATAAAACCATTTATTTCTTGCAAAACATGCAATTAGAAAACAACGCCCGTCTCACTGATGTTGGCCCCAAGTAGTCATTTGGTAATAGAGTGACTGTCCTCATCATATCCGTCTAATCTTTGAGATTTCTATCAAGTCACTAAGACTTTTCATAAGGTTTCCATATAATCAGACATTCGTACACCAGAACACAATGGGCTTACCATGGCTTATCCTTCCTTATACAGCCTTATTGTGGCTCCACTCATCTATGTGACCTCTCATAGGTCCGTTCATAGGCTAGTCCCTGTATATAAAGTAAATAAACAGGCCCAAAGGCCATAAATCAATATCTGGCCTTATCGATCTCATCACCAATATACATGCTTAAAAATAAATCATTTACAATCAAGGATTTCAATGCATTTAAATCAAACCTAGCCTCTCTGGCCATATCATTTTCAAACAATGATCATAAAAAATATATAAATCAAATCCGGCCTTCCCGGCCATTTTAGTATGTATATCCAATCATTTTCAATCAGTAGACCAATTAGGTAAAACAACTCAATATCATGTAAAACATTTATAAACAAATTTAGTTCAAATTTCTTTTTAAATCGGAAAACAGCTTATTTTTAGCACAATAGCATACATATAAATATTACACGCATATATTTACTATTTATATATGTATAAATTTACTCACTGTAAGGGAAAGGTAATCACTCTTACTAAAAATTCTCGATCCTATTTGGTTCTTCTCTTAGATCATTATAACCTAATTCCACACATGCCTAACTTATGAATTTTATTATTCAAATAATTAATATAATTGCATTAAATATCATTTTCATAGAAAATGTGACTAATTTCCTTACTTTAATGCATTTCACTAAGTTTAACTAATTAAGATCATTTTTCTCAAATTTCAAAACTGAATTCTTATGACTAATTTATTTTAATTCACATTTTTGACTACCCTAAATTTATATATTTTCGCCTAAACAAACAAATTCGATTTTGATCTAAAAGCTATAGCAAAAATATAGTTCATGTCGTAGTACTATAGCTAAGTACTGTTTATGTCGGATTTACTATAGCAAATAATTACTGTTAAAATTAAAAGTACTATAACATACAGTTATTGTTGAGATTAAATATATTGTAACATATTTAAAATCACTGTTCCCTGAGAGAAAAATACCATAACTTCTTCCCACAAACACCTCAACCAATATAAATTCAATCAAATACTACATTTTCTATTCCAATTCAACACAATCTAACATTTCTTATACAAAATCAAGTGTAAATTTTTTAGATAAATAGTAATCCTAAATTCAAATCATGTTTAGAAGTTAAAATTCAAATTTCTAATGTGTTAAATAGTTTACCAGCAACTGAAATTTAAAAGAAAATTGACTAAATTTGAAGCATTTTGGCCAAACATTGTAAGAGAATTAGGAGAAATAAGTTACTGGAAATGAAAAAGAATGAATACGGGTGGGGGAAGAAGGAATAGGCAAAATTATTTTATTTTGGCACGTAAAATTTCAATTAAACCTTTACTTTTTAAAAAAATTATAAAAATAGCTTAAAATTTTAAAAATCTTTTATTTTAGTTCATTTGAAAAATTCTGAAATAACCTTTAATATTTTAAAATCTTTATAATTAAATTCAAAATTAATTATTTAAATTTTCTTTTAGTTTCTTTATTCAACTTAAAATACTTTTATTTTCTCGAAAGTCTAACCCCATAAATTTAATTTCCAAAAGAAAGAAATAACCGAAATTACCCATTTATCTGAAGAGCGAGGTTTACAATAAAGCAATTTAAATATTTGAAATTTGAAAATACGTGTGCGTGTATATATATATGTGTGTGTGTGTGTGTGTGTGTGTGTACTATATTGACTCACTGAGTATATTCGTATACTCACCTCTCACCCATTTCAGCTTTCAGATTTTGTGCATTAGTGCTAGCCACACTAATGGTAGCGGTAGAGAGCCTTCGGTGCTCAAGGTAAGCTTCTCTTGACTCACATTTGTATTTTATCCCACTAGATAAATGTATTTGAATTTTTTAATGTATTTGTAAACCAAACGGTTTATGTAAATGTTTATATTTGTTTAAATCGAATGAAAATGATTTCCATAATGATATTTTATTTATTTGATATGTGCTGTAGATGAATTAATCATGGAAGATCAATTATTTGATAATGCTCTTATGTATGGGAGTTATGATTTATAAACTGTTTTTTGATTTTATGATTGACAGTAAAAAGGAAAGCCTTTCAAGCTCTTTTGATATATTTTGGATATATAGGCTGTATTATAAGGGTTTGTGGTAGTTTTCACGGGTGGACCCCAAGTTCGGGACGTGACATGTTATGTATTTAGACTTTCAGTATTATATATTTTATTACTAAATCATATTAGTTCTATATTAGTAATATTTTGATTTCAAATGTTTAATGCTTCTTGCAAATTGTTATTATTCATTCACTAACTAATTTTTTTTTAAATATATTCTAATTGCTTTAAACTATTCTCTTGGGTTTATCCGAGTCTATTTATTTCTCAATGTATTCCTAGTAATATAGAGCTACTTTTTGCATGATTTTGTTGACTAATGAAATTTTTTAATAAGTCTTTAAAGTAATCTAAATTATTGCTTAGTGATGTTGACTTTTGGCTATAATAATATTCTAAAAAGCTTGACATTAATTGGCTTTGATTATTTAATTGCACTTCTAGGTTTCTAACTAAATTGACTATTAAATCTACAATGAAATTAAGTTGATGCTGGTTTGCACGCGGAATATACATAAATTCTAAATTTTCTTTATCAAAATTACAAATTATCTTAAAATTTTTACTAACTTTAACTTTATTTTTCTATTTTCACTTAATTCTAAATCTAAATATATATTTTTTATAATTCATAAAATATTGTCTTTAAGAAATATATTCTAAAAATTGCTTAATTTGTATAATTTCTTCTTCTATTTCTGGTAGTCTATCTTCAATATATGAAATTTGTAAGTAACTGAAATCATAAAAATCTAAGGTTTTTAAAATTCTAACTTTTTATTTTTCTAAGTTCTTTAGAATTGGTTTAACTTCAAATCTTGTAACTACTTCGTTCAATAAAATGCAAAATTTTTAAGATCGCTTTCTAAATCTTCTAAATATAATTATTTAGTTGCTATTAAGTATGTAATACATAAAATTCTAATAGAGTCAACTTGTAAGGCTACTAATTCTTTTTGTCTATTTTCCCAAAATTTTATGTCTGTCTTACTTAATACTATTTATCTTTTTAAGAATGATATAGTTTTCATTAAAATGCTAAATTACTAAGTTCTTGTTCTAATCTTCTAAAATTACTCTATAAATATATATGAAATTTATAGCGCAAATAAGTTCGTTAAAATTAGCATTTCTTCTTTTTAATTGTTCATGAACTATTCTTAAATGTCTAATATAATTTTTAACAACTTTAATTCTTAACTTAAAAGAAATTATTGTTCTCATAAATTTTTTTCGCCTAAGCCTTCTAGTGTATTCTTTATTTTGATTATATTATTTTCTGTAAACGTTAATTCTTCAATAAAATATTTATATTCTTGTTTTATATTTGGGTAGCTTTCAAATGCTAACTGCTTTATATTTTCTATCTTTTCTAATTTATATCCTAGTAAAGTACTATAAGTAGTAGATTATTGAAAATATTTATATTTTTCTAATAATAAATTATTCTAGTTTTTTATAAGTTGTTTTTTAATTTCAAACATGTTTCTTAATGTTTTTAAGATTTGTTCTAACAATTTTATAAGTAACATAGCATAAGCTAATTGGCCTATAATTGTCATGATTGCCCCTCTACAAGGCGGGCCCTAACTTACGAGAGACGCCGTGAGTTGGTTAGGCTATTAATGCTCAACTAATTTATGTCATGTCATCCAGTAATACTGTCATTTTGACGATAAGGTTCAACCCTCGTATGTCGAGAGTACCTTAACAACCATACAATGCATTGCCCATCTGTTGCTTCATAATCTCATGAACAATGACATGTTTAAAATATAAAACATTTTAATTTTAATAGATTTTGCAAATTGAATAGAAAAGAAATAACTTTACTAAATATAGTATAATATTTATATAATGTTCGAAAATAAAAAGAATTGAGATAATTATATATATATATATACACACACATATAGTATATTAACAATCCAAAAAAAATGATGAGTACATCATAATGTATAACCGCTCCATAGTTATACGTCATAAACAAAAATACTCTATGCCCACAATAATGACACTATATAAAGGTATGTAAAATGGTAACAATTTCGCAAATAGTCTAAATATATTGCGAGCTACTGCTCCAGAGGAGTTTGGTAGTTGGGACCAACCTACAAAACTAAGAACTGTAGAGTAGTGAACTATTAAGCCCAGTGAGTATACTCCAAAATACCTCAGCAACGTAAATAAAATATATTTCAGTGTATATACAATCACAGTACAACCCCACATAACATAGCATATAATCCTAGTTCTCATTTGTTAGGTTATCTTTCTCACAAATAGATCTCCATTATCCCATTCTCTCTAAGACCATAGCCCACAAGAATAACACTCCGATACCCTCATCAACTGTTAGGCCATTGCTCTCACAAATAGGCATCAAAGTATGAATTATATTAGGTCCCAAACACTCCCATTCTTTCTAAGGTTATCGCCTGCAAGAATAAGTACTCAGTACCTTATTCTCTCTAAGGTCGTAGCCCACAAGAATAGGCATCAAGCATGGCCGATATTGGGTCGTTGTCTTGAGAGGATCTTCACGCACCCTACATCATCATGGACCCTCATGAGTCAACTGTCATCGTTACACAAATTTTATAACTCATATCCGCTCACACAAGTGCCACACATTATTAATTTATCAACCAACATGTCATTTAGACATTTTATCAAACACTTGGTATGCAACAAACATGCCTACCTATAATTTAGATAATTTTATAATTCATTCATTATATTATGCATTGTATTATTCATAGTAACATACCAAATCATTGATTTCACAATATGTTAACACTTACGACTACTTAAGTATTTCTTCAAACACTTGGCGTACCAAGTATCCTAAATCAATTTTTCCCAAACTTTTAATTTGACAATACCCAATATTAAAATCATTCACTTCAACAAATTCTTACTATAACATATTCATCACATCATTCAAAACACAACTTTCAAACCAAAAACCATTAAAATTTAACAAATTGTAAACCTTATCTATTCTACCCTCTTAAATTTATGAAAAGTTAGATTTTATAGTAAAAAACTACTCGCTAAGAGTTTATCCGCCTTTATAAGGTAAAAATTTTAATTTTTGATGCTGAATTGCAGAAAATCAAACTTTTTGACAAATTTATAATAGAATTTTGGGCTCTGTTCTGGCGCTGTTTCGGTGACTTTTCTAGTAGTGTAAACTAGAATATGATTCTCCTTGTCAGCAGAAGTCCAATAGCGCAAAGGGTACATCAATCCGATGTGTGTAAACAAAGTTATGACCAAAACTATTTTCTCATTCTACACTCTCTTCCTTCTCTCTATCTCTCTATCTTTCTCCTTTTCTTTGAAAATGCACTCTACAACCATATTTATAGCTATCAGGGCAAAATTTTCATTTTGGGCAATTTGTTATTTCAAGTCAAATTTATTATTTCTCATCCTGACCTACGTTTCGAGATCCATTATCATAGTAAACTCCATTTTTCACCCCTCGATTTATCAGTGAAGCTTTTACGAAAAATGTCATAACTTCATCATTCCATACCCAAATTGAGTATTATTTGCGGCGTTGGATACTATGCATCATGAACTTCCTTTTGCTCTCAAAGCGTATGGAAAACTATGCTACTACATGTAGGCTGCTTTGGAAACCGGGCCCATTTTTTATACATTTAGCATAAAGAACCATAACTCTCTCAATACTTATCTTATTTGAGTGTCGTTTGTAGCATTGTACTCTAAGCATCATGAACTTCCTTATGCTTTCAAAATGTATGGAAAACTATGCTACTACAGGCAGGCTACTTTGGAAATCGAGCCTATTTTTTACACATTTAGCATAAAGATCCATAGCTCTCTCAATATTTATCCAATTTGAGTGCTATTTGTAGCATTTTAAACACTACATGATTTCATATAGTATTAGCCACCATAAATTTTGATATAGCTACAGTAAATATACATAAATTACCAAAATACCCCTATTCATATTTCTATTTTCTTTACGCCTAAATCAACACACCAAT
>JAXCLQ010000013.1:5512942-5524184 GCA_035584115.1 Cedrela odorata | reverse complement strand
TAAGTAGAACTACTTCGTTTTTTCATCAAAACATCTATGTCGAAACATCTCGATGTTGTGTACTTCCCATCTCAACAACACCATCCACCATATAAGAAACACTATCAAATTCAATCACAATATTATTCACAAACACAAAAAGCATTCAAATAATCATAGTACCGTATAAATTATACCTGTAAGGTTTGCAATGCTATTCATCACTATAAACTCTAGTTGAAGAGTTCTGGGTATTCTTTTTGCATCTATTCTTTTGGTTCCCATGTAACCTCTTGGATATGGTGATTAGTCCATAAAACCTTTATAATCTTTACTTGTCTCGACCTCAATTCCTTGACCTTTCGATTTAAGATTTGCATTAGGTTTTCATTGTAAGTAAGGTTCTCTTTTAATTCTACCGGTTGCACTTCCAAAATGTGAGAAGGGTCATACATATACTTCCTCAATGCGGACATGTGGAATATGTTATGAATCCGCTCTAACTCAAGTGGAAGGGCTAAGCGATACGCCACCTTACCCACTTTCCCTAAAACTTCATAAAGCCCAATAAATAGCAGCGATAACTTACCCTTCTTCCCTAACCTCAACACTTAATTCCAAAGGGATACCTTTAGGAACACCTTGTCTCCAACTTGGAACTCTAACTCTTTCGTCTCTTATCCATGTAACTCTTTTGTCGGCTTTGTACTTCAAGCAACCCACCTCTAATCACTTGAATCTATTTCGTTGTCATTTCCATAAGGTTTGAACCATGGATCTTCCACTCGCCCACTTCACTTCAACACACTAGAGTCCTACACCTCCTCCCATATAGTGCCTCGAATGGTGCCATACCTATGCTCCCTTGAAAGCTATTATTATAAGCGAACTTAATTAATGACAAATGCTTCTTCTAACTTCCGACAAAAGTCATTACACATGACCTCAACAAATCCTCAAAAGTTTGTATAGTCCTCTCGGACTGCCCATCCATCTATGGATGAAAGACGATACTCATCGTTGTCTTTGACCCTATAGATTCTTGAAAACTTCACCAAAACTGAGAGGTGAATTAAGCATCCCAATCTAACCTATGGTTGTTGGCATGCTGTGAAGTCTCACTATCTCCTTAACATACAATTTAACCAATCTCTGCAGTTCTTGAGTAACCCAAATCAGCAAAAAGTAAGCTGACTTGGATAACCTATCTACAACCACCCATATGGCATTATGTCCTCTTGAGGTCTTTGGTGAACCCATAACAAAATCTATAGCTATGTTCTCCCAAGTCCACTGAGGTACTAATAATGGCTGGAGTAAATCAGTTGGGTATTGATGCTCTGCCTTCACTTGCTGACATACTATGCATCGTGATACAAACTCTAGTACCTTACTTTTCACCCTCAGCCACCAATAGATTTTCCTCAAATCTCTATACATCTTAGTACTGCCCAGATGCATCGTATATGAAGTATCATGTGCTTCATCCAAAATCTCCAGTTTAACGGTCCCCGTCTCGGGTACCACCATTCTACAATCTTGTATTAATTTGCCATCTAACCCTAACCAAAATTCAGTCTTCCTCCCTTCTTTCACCTCTTCCTTCCACTTTCGACATTGTTCATCCTCCTTTTGAGCCACCTTTAACCTATCCACAAGTGTAAGACGAACTTTCATATAAGCGAGAAGTCCCCTACTATCAATTACAACAAATGATATATGGAGTGCTTTTATTTCCTTTAACATTCGGTGCTTAGCTTTTAATAAATTCAACTTTCCTAAATCTTTTCTACTTAAGGCATCTGCAACTATATTGGCTTTTCCAAGATGATAGTGAATATTAAGTCATAATCACTAAGGAATTCCATCCATTGCCTCTGCCTCAGATTAAGCTCCCTCTACGTTGAAAGATACTTAAGGCTTTTATGATTAATGAAGATCTCATACTTTGCACCATATAAATAGTGTCTTTAAATTTTGAAAGCATAAACTATCGTTGCCATCTCCAAGTCATGGGCGGGGTAGTTCTTCTTATATGTTTTTAATTGTCTCAAGGCATAGGCAACCACTCTCCCGTTTTGCATCAATACATAACCTAACCCTCAGTGTGAAGCATCGGTGTATATCACAAACGTGTCCAATCTTGATGGTAAATTGAGAACCGGAGCTGTTGTCAACTTCTCTTTAAAAGTCTAAAAACTCTTATCACATTCATTTGTCCATATAAAGGAAGCCTTCTTCTTCATCAACTGGGTCATTGGGGATGTAATAATAGAGAAATCTCAAATGAAGCAATGATAATATCCAGCTATACCCAGAAAACTACTAATCTTAGTCACCATTTGCGGTCTCTCCCATTTTAACACAACCTCAACCTTTTGAAGGTCAACATAGATTCCATCACCTGAAATCACATGCCCTAGAAACATTACTTTATCCAACCAAAACTCGTACTTTGAGAACTTTGTGTATAAGCGCTTTCTTTGTAATGTCTTCAATACCACCCGCAAGTGCTTCTATGCTCACTACGAGAAGACGAATACAATAAGATATCATCAATAAACACTACCACAAACTTATCCAAATAAGGCCAGAACACTCGGTTCATCAAGTCCATAAATGTCGCTGGCTCATTCATGAGTCCAAAAAGCATTATCAAATACTTAAAGTGCCCGTACCTTGTCCTAAAAGTGGTCTTAGGACATCTTCCTCCCAAATCCTCAATTGATGATACTTTGACCTCAAATCAATTTTAGAAAATACCCATACTCCTATTAACTAATCAAACAAGTCATCGATTTCGGGGAGTGGATATTTGTTCTTCACTGTTACTTTATTAAGTTGACAATAGTCAATACATAATCTTAACGACCTATCATTTGTTTTCACAAACAACACCGATGCTCCCTACGAAGATACGCTTGGACATATGAAACCTCGCTCTAATAGCTTGTGTAATTGTTCCTTCAACTCTTTCATCTCTATTGGCGTCAGTGCTATTGAAATGGGTACGGTGCTCAGCATTGATTCAAGGGTAAACTCCAACTCTCAATGTGGAGGTAACCATGGCAATTTATTAAGAAACACATCATCGTACTCTCTCACCACATGAATCTCTAAGATTAAGTTTCCTTCGTCATTCTCCATCACCACCACACTAGCTAAGAATCCCACACACCCTTAAGTCACTCACAACCTTAAATTTTTCATCATCATATTCAAACCTCACCTCTCTCTAACTATAATCAATTACAGGAGCCCTTAACCAGTCTATGCCTAAGATTAGATCGAAGTCTTTCATCTTTAATGGATATAATATAGCAGGCAATCAACGACCCTCTATCTCAATCTCTATTCCTCTATACACACTATCAATCATAATCTCATCTTCAGATGGAAGTTTCACAATCAAAGGAACTATGATAGATTCCTCTATGCTACATAATTCAGCAACATATGCATTAGACACAAAAGAATGAGTAGAACTAATATAAAAAAGAGCTATAATGAGTATACCTGTTATTTTAACTGTCCTAGTGATAGCCTCATCGTCCTTCTGAGCCTGTTGCTCAGTTATAGAGAATACTCGTCCTTGCTCTATACCCGGCGCTTCATATGTCTGGTGTCTCTGACCCTGACCTCTGAAACCTGTCCCTTTGCCTGATGCACCACTACCTCTGCCCTGTGCACTGCTACACCTACCTCTTCCTCTCTCATAATTGGATGGCTCGCTAGTTTTGCCTATCTCCTAACCTGTTGCCCAAGAACCCTCTGCTCTTAAGAGACAATATCGGTATAGATGCTCTTTCTGGCCACACCTATAGCAAGTCCTCAACCTATTAGGGTAGTCTCGAAGAAGATGTCCTCTTTAACCACAACCATAGTAAGTCTTAGACACCTAAAGTTTACTCTCAGTGCTCACAGAGCCTCGCTCAGAAGCAGCTGACACTTTTATAATTGAAACCTATCCTGAAAATCTTTCGTAAGGCTGTCCCCCAGTGGTCAAATATCTAGCCTCTGAGGTAGCCCTATATTGGCTCTGCTGTGAAGGGTTTGGTCTACTGCCGCCCTTACTTTGTATCTCCTCTGAAAAGACATTTCTGGTCCTTATTTTAGACTCTTTCTTGGCAGCTCGCTCTAAACGGAGCGGGGTCAACTCTCCCTCTATCGTCATTGTCCTATTTACTAGCTCAGCATACCTTAAACGACTTAAACCAACCAACCTCAATCTCAAATAATCATGCAAGCCATCCATAAATTTATCACATCGATCGGACTCAGTACGCACTAACTCAGGATGATATCTGTAGAGGGAGTTCATCTGTCTCTCATACTGCGCTACTGTCTCATTTTCACTCTGCGTCATAGTATCAAATTTGCAACGCATCTCCTGTCAGTATACCCTCAGAAAATATTGATCATGAAAGGCCCTCTCAAATATATCTTAAGATATCTTTGGCCCAATACTAGCTTTGGCTCTATCAATAGCTGCAGTACTTAACTCCGATAATATTAACTCTTTAGCATTCTCCCACCATTGCTTTGCTTCATCCCTCAATAGATATACTGCAAACTTCACTCTTTGAGAATTAGGAATGTGTAAGGCTAGGAAAACCTTTATCAAATCATCCATCCATATCTCTGCCTTAATTGGATTAGTTGTGCCTCTAAATTGGGGAGGTCATTATTTCAAGAACCTCTCGAATAAGTCTCTATCATCATCCTTCGGTGGAGGTACCCTGGTCCTAGGTTCTCTAGTTGGAACCCCCTCGGCTGCTAGTCTCCTCAATATCATCTGTGTCATAGCCTTTAAGTACCCATCTAATGCAATCGGATTAACTGTTGTTCGCTCTACTAGGGGTGCAGGTCCCCGACCCTTAACATTACTTTCTACTACTAGAAGAGCATCAGAAGGCTCTACCTTAATCCCGGCTCAACTTCCTCGGCGTGGCCTACCATGACCCTGCACCAGCTCTTTGAACCCGTCTAGACATAGTGGAATTTGTATGCATGAGACACATGTCATTAATCATACTCAGTACATGCTTCTAGAAATTCTAAACCCATAGCTCTAATACCAAAACTGTCTCGACCTCCAGTCTACAAGGTAGGCCCTACTTTACAAGAGATGCCGCGAGTTGGTTAGGCTACTACATGCTCAATCAATTTATGTCATGTTGCCTAGTAATACCATTATTTTGACGATGAGGTTCAACACTCGTATGTTGAGAGTACCTCAACAACCATGCAATGTATTGTTCATCCGTGGCTTCACAATCTCATGAACAATGACATGTTTAAAATATAAAACATTTTAATTCTATTAGATTTTGCAAATTGAATAGAAAAAAAATAACTTTACTAAATATAGTATAATATTTATATAATATTTGAAAATAAAAGGAATTGAGATAGTTATATATATATATGTACATTTAGTATATTAACAATCCAAAAAGAATAATGAGTACATCATAATATATAACCGCTCTACAAGTATACGTCATAAACAAAAATACATTATGCCTACAATAATGACACTATACAATGGTATGAAAAATGACAATAATTCTGCAAAGAGTCTGAATATATCACAAGCTACTGCTGCGATGTTGTGGAGGAGTCTGGTAGCTAGGACCAACTTGCAAAACTAGGAACTGTAGAGTAGTGAGCTATTAAGCTCAGTGAGTAGGTCACCTTGTTGGCCCAGTTGGCAATACCCAAGAGGGGGGGTGAATTGGGTTTTTAAAATTTAGCAAATAAAATAGTATGTAATATAGTGCAGTAATGAAACAATAGTTAGAGAAAGAAATACAAACACAGTTTTATAGTGGTTCAGTGAATTTTGATCTACGTCTACTCTCTTAGATGCAAACGACTTTCACTGAAGTTCTACTAATTTCTTGTTTTGACGGGACAAGAGTAACCCAGTACACTCCTTCTAAAGTGAAGGGAAACCTTTCACTCTTTTATATGGATAAGGAATAACCACAAAGATCTTCTTTGGTACGGGTAAAGAATTACCCAAAACTAAATTTCAAATGTATTTTTGATTTTTGCTCTCACACTAGAGTGAATATTTCAATAAACGTTTTACAAGAAAAATTTGTCTTATATAAGATTTGAAAAAATTACAATAGAGAGAGAAAGTTCAGTGTTTTTGTATCTCAGTGCTATTTAGTGATTTCTCGTTGATATTGATTGCCAGTAAAAATATGCTGAAACTTCACTGTAAATCTTCCATTTATATCTATCCATTTTGTAAAGTTACCCATATCCAACGGCTTGATTTGGTGCATTTAATGTTCGCCATTAATGCTATAGAAGTTACCGTTGAGCTTTAAATTCCACTCCAAATCTTCTTTGATATATCTATCTATTGTTAAACTTGTATCGATTTGTTTCCTCTCATATCGATCTGTTTGCTTTTTAATATACTTGAACATAGATTTGTTAAGGAATAAACTCAAGTATATTCACTTCAAGATTCTGAAAAAAATTTAGAATATATTTAATTTAGTTATTATAAAAAATATATCATATATTTATGTTTGATATTATCAGTTTCTCTTATGATATCATCAATCTTCCTCTTTTTTGATGATGACAAAATAAAGGTAAAATGGGTGTCTAACTCTCAATGTAAATTGATTTTTCTCCCCCTTAATGTGATGCTCTAACTTATTTTTCAATTTTGAGTTTTCTCCCCTTTATTGATTAAGATTTGATGCAAGCTTAATATATTTATATATTCTCCCTCCTTTTGTCAACAATCAAATAAGGAAAATGAACAATTATGTGAATTAATTGTATAAGTAACACAATCATATAGGTAACACAATTATATCAAAGAAGTATAAGGACAAAATACTTGTTGATCAAAAGAATTTTCATTTCACAAAGGAAAATGCATACAAAGGATAGACATTGTTCAAAGGGTGCCAAAAGGGTTAGGATTGTCAATATTGACATCTAGGTTTACAGAAGTGTAGGTAAGCCGGGGAGTAAGAGTAGGAGGTTGCAAACGAGTTGCAGAGGCTGTAGGTCCACAATAGACAGAAGCAAGGGCTAGTGCAGGTGCTGGTGTGGATGCCTTAGCCAAGCTATGCATAAATCTATGGGTTTCGCTGCGGAATCCCACTCCAAATCTTCCAAGTTAAACTATTACGTCGCCACCCCAAGCTAAGTGTTCCTCGATTTTATACATTTGCATAGTGACCATGCTCTCTAAATCGGTGAGTTGCTCATCGAAGTTTGACAAAAGTGCAGATGTAGCTGCAGATTAAGTAGATGGCTTTGTTTGAGATAAAGGAGCAGGAGAGAAAGGTACAAGTGGCTCATTTTCTTGTATAGTAGTATCTTTTGGTTAATCTTGTGTATTCTGCTGCTCATGATTGTGTAAATACCTGTATTGAGCTTAAATTATCCATCACCCATTAGATGTCAGCTCATAGTGTATGTGGCATAACGTTGTTTCTGATAGCATAGCAACGGTTGGCGGCTCAATAATATCATTCTCAGCGTGTATCCAAGATGGACTCTTTCGAATAATTGCCGAGATTACATAATCATAGTGTAGATGGCTGGCTTTAGACATTGTATTTTCACCATCGCATTGAGAATCCACGATATTAATTCAGTTTTCTTCTCTTCCATGATGCACTACACCTATCATATATCCTCGTATGTCATCTTCGAATATCATCCAGAATAGGTATTGAGGTTGTAAAGACAGCAAGATGAAGAATTCTCTCATAGATGCCTAGATGAACTGGTTTGTTGTCTACTTTTGTTAAGTTTAAATTTTTGAAGATTACTTTGCATGCTTTAAAAGGCTGAAATGAACCTGTCAAATACGAATACCCTCTTTTGGTATGTGTATGATGCGGGACATAACACCAACATTAACTTGAAAGGTATGTCTATGAATGTTGCTCGCAAATTTTGTCATACGAGGTCGGCCTGAATGAGGATTCTTGACGTCCATATTTGAATAGAAAATTTTGATCAGGCTGTCAAAGCATTTTTCTCTAAAACTCAAGTACTCGATCCATTCAAATTCTTCAAAGGTTTTGAAATAGGAAAATTAGACGGAAATGAGAAGATTGAAATCTAAGATACGGCAAGGGGCAACTTTTCGGTTCAGAAAGAGGGAGAGGTACCAATCCTTTGCTTCACCGTTCTAAAAATCAGTATGTGAGGAAGAGGCTTCAATTGTTCTTTGTCTTTTTCATTGACCCACTTCGGCATTCTTAGTTCTAGGCATTTTTGAAATGGATTTGGGAATATGAGAAATAGGAGAGTTTTTTAGGTTTTGAGTAAGAGAGATTTTGAAGCTGAAGAGATTTTAAACGTGATTTTGCGTAAAAGTATCGATACATTTGATTAACGTATCGATCTCTTTCTAGATCTGAAAAGATAGATCGATATCTTTTTGAGAAGAGGTCGATACATTTTGACATTTAAGCATAAGTATCGATACTTAGGGTTGAGTGTATTGATACATGAAGGCAAATTCAAATTTTGGCCTAGTCTTTAATGAGCATTTAATTTTGGCGATTAACGACTTATCTTTTACAAATTTCAAAAATTCAAGTGATCATGCATTGTTTGGATACAACGTATCAATCTGAGAGTAGGCATATCGATATATACTGGAAATCAATTTTAATATTGATATGTCAAGAGAGTGTATCGATACATGAATGCCAACTCATGAAGGTATCGATATATTTTTAATGGCATATCGATCCATCATCATGATATCGATACTCTGTGATAAATGTATTTATTCGATGCATTTCAATGGCTAAATTTTTCAGTTACATACACAAACAGGAAATATTCAACAATGATTAAACAGTTTCCATCATTCCTAGTTTTGTTCTAATTGCATAAAAACAATCTTTATCAAGTGATTTTGTGAAAATATCAGCTAATTGGAGATTTGTGTTTATATATTCTAAGCAAATGTCTCCTTTATTAACATGGTCTCTAATGAAATGATGACGAATTTCTATGTGCTTAGTTCTAGAGTGATGAACTGAATTTTTGGTTAGATTTATGGCACTTGTGTTATCACAAAGAATAGGAATTTTACTAAGATTCAGTCCATAATCTTGCAATTGGTATTTAATCCATAAAAGTTGTGCATAACAACTATCTACGATATGTATTCGACTTTGGTAGTAGAAAGTGGAATGGTGTTTTGCTTCTTGCTAAACCATGACCCTAAAGCATTTCCAAGAAAATAGCAAGTACCACTTGTAATTTTTATATTTACTTTGCATCTTCTATAGTCAGCATCTGAGTAGCCTTTTAAACTAAACTCGCCATCCTTTAGATAAAATAATCCTAGATTTGATGTTGTTCTTAAATATATGAAGATTCCTTTTATCGCTACAAGATGTGACTCCTTAGGATTGGATTGAAATCTCGCACAAACACATACTCCATAGAGAATGTTGGGTCTAGAGGCGATCAAATAAAGTAATGATCCTATCATGTCTTTATGTAATTTTTAGTCTACACTCCTCCCTTTTTAATCTTTGTCTAGTGAAGTGGAAGTACTCATAAGAGTTAGAATGGATTTGCCTTCTATCATATCAAATTTTCTTAAAAGTTCTTTAATGTATTTTGATTGGGAGACATAGATTCTATCATTTGTTTGTTTAATTTGAAGTCCTAAAAAGAAGTTCAATTCTCCCATCATGCTCATTTCAAATTCACCTTTCATTAGATTTGAAAACTTAATGCATAAGGATTCATTTGTACTTCCAAAAATGATATCATTAACATAGTTTTGCATTAGTAGAATATCATCATCTTTAATTTTAATAAAAAGTGTAGTGTCAACTCTCCCTCAAGAATTTATGTTTTAGCAAAAATTTACTAAGTCTTTCATACTAAACTCTAGGAGCTTATTTTAAACCATAAAGTGCCTTAGTGAGTTTAAAGACATGATTTGGAATTTTGTAGTTTTCAAAACCGAGAGGTTGCTCTACATAAACTTCTTCATTTATAATACCATTTAAAAAAGGTACTTTTCACATCTATTTGATAAAGTTGGAAATTTTTGTGATATGCAAATGCTAAGAGTACTTTAATGGCTTCTAATCTTACTACGGGAGCATATATCTTATAATAGCCTATTCCCTTTCTTGACTACATCCTAAAGCTACTAATCTAGCTTTGTTTTGAGAGATGTTGCCATTTTCATTAAGTTTATTTTTAAATACCCACTTGGTACCTATTGTTGGATAACTATTTGATCTAGATACTAAGGTCCAAACTTCATTTCTTTGAAATTGAATTAATTTTTCTTGCATGACCAATTTTCTTCACTTAAGGCATCTTCAACTTGTTTTAGTTCTATTTAAGAGACAAAGGCTAGATTTTGAACTTCATCTAGATTATCATCTATTTCTCTTGTTTTTCTCCTAGTTTTAACTTTTTGTGAGGGATCTCTTATTATTAGTTCTTTTGGATTACTAGAATTATATTTCTGTACCTTTGGGAGTTCCTTAGTCACTTTTTTTTCTTCTATAAATTCACTTTGATTTTTCAAGGACTCATCATTTAAGTTTAGTTTTTCTAAACTTTCAATTGCTTCTAATTCTTTCTCATTTTCTTTAGCAATTAATTTGGTCAAGTCTGGATTACATTCATCAAAAGTTATGTGCACACTTTTTTCCACGACTTGAGTTCTTTTGTTGAACACTTTATAAGCTTTACTCTTGGATGAATAGCCTAGAAATATTCCTAGATTAGATTTTGACTTAAAATTTCCTAAGTTATCCTTGGTATTAAGAATGTAACAATTACATCTAAAAACTTTAAAGTATTTGATTTTAGGTTTTCTTTGAAAGATTAATTTATATGGAGTTTTGTTTAAAATCTTTTTAATTAGAACTCTATTGGTTATATGACATGCAGTGTTAATAGCCTCAGTTCAAAAGTATTCGGGTAGATTATATTCACTTAGCATTGTTCTACCTATCTCTTGAAGAGTTCTATTCTTTCTTTCAGCAATTCTATTTTGTTGTAGGCTTCTAGGTGCAGAAAAATTGTGAGAATATCCATTCTCATGGCAAAGTTTTTCAAATTCTTTGTTTACTAATTCTCCACCTTGATCATTTTTAATTTTTATAATTTTAAAGTTTAATTCATTTTCAATTTGTCTTGAAAATTTATTAAAGGTTTCAAATGTGTCACTTTTATTTGCCAAGAAGAAAACCCATGTAAATCTTGAGTAATCATCTAC
>JAXCLQ010000013.1:5472041-5482981 GCA_035584115.1 Cedrela odorata | reverse complement strand
TTGTATTTATTTGAGAAATAAATTGATTGCCAATGGCTTAAATATAAATGGTTTATATGTTCATGAGACTAATGAAATTAACATGACCAATATTATTAATAAGAAACAATCTAAAAATGAACTTAATTTAAAACTTATATGGCATCATAGATTAGGTCATATTGAAGATAAGAGGATTATAAAGACGGGTAGAGATGGACTGATAAGTTCATTGGGTTTTGAACCTACCTAACTTGTGAATCTAATCTTCAAGTTAAAATGACCAAATCGCCCTTTGTTGGACAAAGGAATAGAGCCAATGAAGTTCTTGAATTGATACATACTGATGTATGTGGTTCGTTTAGTGAAATGGCCAGAAGAGGTTTCTCATACTTCATAACCTTTACTGATGATCACTCATGGTATGGTTATGTATACTTATTGAAGTACAAATTTGAATCTTTTGAAAAGTTCAAAGAGTTCAGAGCTGAAGTAGAGAAACAAACAGAAAAGAGTATTAAAATTTTATGATCTAATCATAGAGGTGAATACTTAAGTACTGAATTTCTAGAATTTCTTAAGATTAATGGTATACTTTCTCAGCTTACACCTCTTTATACACCACAGCATAATGATGTATCGGAAAGGAAGAATCGTACTTTATTAGATATGGTACGATCCATGATGAGCTTTATGGATTTACCTTTATATCTTTAGGGATATGCCCTATATATAGCAATATACATCTTGAATAAGACTCCATTAAAAGCAGTTCTCAAGACACCATATGAGATATGGCATGGGAAGCTTCCAAGCTTCAATTATATAAAGCCTTGGGGATGTCCAGCTTATGTTAAAGTAGTTAACACTAGGAAGTTAGATGCTAAGTTTGAGAGAGGACGATTTATAAAATATCCTAAAGATAATTTAGGATATTATTTCTACTTTCATGCTGATCAAAGAATTTTGATCTGTGAACAAACTAAGTTCCTCGAGAATGAGTTCATTGAAGACGGTGGTGTAAGTAGAAAGATTGAGCTTTTAGAGGAGTCTAGAAAGCTTGATGATAATCAACCTCAGATGGATGAGCCTGTTGATGCAAATGAACCAGTTTATGTTAACAAACCAATTCGATCTGATCCTCAGTCTTCGGTAAACCAAACTCTTCGTAGATCTACTAGGATATCACGCCCTCCTCAGAGATATTATTTTCTTTCTGAAAATGATTTTGAATCATTTATGATAGGAGAAGATATACAGAGGAAAGATCCTATAACCTATAAAGAAGCGATATTAGATATCAATTCTAGAAGATGGCTTGAGGCTATGAAATCCAAGATGGAATCCATGTATACTAATCAGGTGTGGTCAATTGTTGATCCACTAGAAGAAATTGTTCCTATCGGTTGTAAATGGGTTTACAAACGAAAATCAGGCAAAGATAGAAAAGTAAAGACTTTTAAAGTTAGGTTGGTGATAAAGGGTTATAATCAGAAACAAGGTATTGATTTCGATGAAACCTTTTCACCTGTAGCCATGCTGAAGTCCATTTGGATATTACTTGCTATTACAACTTATTATGACTATGAGATGTGGTAGATGGATGTAAAGACAGCCTTCCTTAATGGTTTCATTGAGGAAACCATATACATGCAACAGCCAGTTAGGTT
Organism: Cedrela odorata; assembly: GCA_035584115.1. Lineage (NCBI taxonomy): Eukaryota > Viridiplantae > Streptophyta > Magnoliopsida > Sapindales > Meliaceae > Cedrela > Cedrela odorata. The sequence goes on along the minus strand of JAXCLQ010000013.1, from coordinate 5,481,332 downwards.
TGTTGCATCTGATGATAGTCAAAAGGTTTGTAAGTTGCATAGATCCATTTATGGATTAAAGCAAGCTTCTAGAAGTTAGAACATATGATTTGATAATGCAGTCAAATCATTTGGCTTCATCAAGAATATTGATGAACCTTGTGTTTACAGAAAAGAGAACAATAATGCCATTACATTCATTGTATTATATGTAGATAACATACTACTCATAGGAGATAATGTGGTCATATTATCTAAAGCTAAATTATGGTTGTCTAATGTTTTCTCCATGAAATATTTGGGAGAAGCGACCTTCATTTTGGGAATTCGAATCTATAAAGATAGAGCGAAATAAATGATAAGTCTTTCCCAGAGTCTATCCATAGATAAAGTATTGAAGTGGTTCAATATAGATAGCTTTAAGAAAGGTTTCTTACCCTGCAGTCATGGCGTTCATCTCTCTAAAGAAATGGGCCCAAGACTGAAGCTGAGCGTGAGCGTATGCAGAAGATTCTTTATACTTCCACAATAGGTAGTTTTATGTACGCTATGCTATGTACTAGACCTGATATAGCGTATGTTGTGAGTATTACTAGTCGATATCAAGTTAATCTAGGAGAAGAACATTGGATTGCGGTCAAACAAGTCTTAAAGTACTTAAGAAGAACTGAAGACTTAGTTTTGACTTATGGGGGTGCTGAGATGAAACTTAAAGGTTACACAGATTCTGATTTTTAATCAGATGTAAATGATAGAAAGTCTATTTTTGCATTTGTCTTCATATTTAATGGAGGTACTGTCTGTTGGAAGAGTTCTAAGAAGACTATCATAGCTGACTCCACTACAGAAGTTGAGTATATCGCTGCTTCTGAAGCTGCGAAAAAGGCTATCTAGATCCGTAAGTTTATTACAGAACTCAGAGTCATTCCTTCCATAATTGACCTAGTAGATTTGTACTAAGACAATAATGGAGCTATAACTTAGGCTAAGGAACCGAGGTCTCACCAGAAGTCTAAACATATTCAGAGAAAATACCACTTGATCAGAGAGTTTATATCAGATAAATAAATTGTTGTGCAAAAAACGCTGTCTGTGGATAATGTGGTAGACCCGCTGACTAAGCCAATGACACAACTGCAACTGGTTCACCACCTGGAAAGGATGAGTATTGGATACCACGGTGATTGGCTCTAGTGCAAGTGGGAGTTTGTTGGAGATATGCGCTAGAATCAATCGTGTCATACGGTTTAAGGATATCATCCTTATGTATATATAACTTTGTAATTAATTATAAATTAGTTTATAATTAATAAAATGACATTTATATCATTTTGCATATTCAGTTGTGTATATATATAAATATTGTATATAAAATGCAAAATGAGATCCCGTAATGTATTATGACTTCAAGACTCTATCTGCAAAGAGTTGTAGATATGAGTATAGAGTCTGATTTAAATACATCTGAATTAGTTTCCAGTTGAGGTAGTGTCATATAGGAGTATGACATTGCATGATTGGCATGTTTGATGCGGTCAAGGATTAGTATTTGATTCTAATAGTTAGGTGACAAGTCTCATGTCACAAGAGCATAAACATAGGTAATACGTTGGAGAATGTGTTACTAAACGTGACGAATCACATGGGTGATTATCCAGGGTCAATGATACGTCACAAAGCCATACTAGTATACCATTGATCCTTTAACCTGAGGTATCATGGCTAGTTTCTGCATTGAGGCACATCATTCACTTGTGTATATCACACTGAGCTAGCCATGCCTGAGGAAAGAAGCTTGCTGGCAATGTGTTCTTGGTGTATGAGGAAAGGTGATAACCTAGATGGAATATACTGGCTTAAATATTTGAGCTTGAGATCCTATGTGTTTTCGGAAATGTGTTTTTGAATACATGATTTTCGTATATGATTTGAGACCTTATTCCTATGAATGAGTTAGAGGTTTGACGATTCTATGACACACATTCGATTGGGAATCAACAGCAGAAGGACTTTACTACATGAACGTACGACTATATGGATTTATTAGTGTTTGGGGGTTGTGGCATCTTGCTAGAGATTGCGCATAATCATTAGGAACTTTGGTTACAAAGTGTTATACAAAAGTAATACGAAAGAGTTCGTGATCACCCATGTCCAGTTCGCAGTAAACCCAAGAGGTCACACACATAGTCGGTTACTTGATGATGATGGTTATTGCTACAATACAATAATCATTAACTGGTTAATGATATTATATAAATATTGATCGAGTAGCAATTTGATTTTTTATTGTAAAGAATATATTTCTTGACTCTGACGCACTAGCACGCGTATGTGTGAAAAATATTTCGGTTTAATTAAGAGATACCGTAAATATGATTTATAGGTATTATGATATTGATATATGGATATTATATTTAATATGATTAATGTAATTAAAAAATATAAATATGAATTATATTAATATAATAATAAATATCTTAATATTAATTGTTAATATATATGTATATATGTATATATTATTACTCTAATAATATATATATATATATATTAGATATTTATTAATGAATGTAATATATATGTATATGTTTAATTCTCTCTCTTTTTATTAATATAAATATATATGTGTGTTAATTTGATTAATGTATATATATTATATTAATAATGTATTAATGTATATGTGTATTATTGTAATACATGCGATTGATTAAGAGTAATCAATACACACAACCGACCTAAACTATGACTCATAACTTTGCATTGAATTCATTTTGATGATTTGAAAATACAAGTAGGTTAATTAGCTTAGGTGGAGTCGGTAGATGTTTATCTAAATAGGATTAGATGAACACAAAGTTTAAGTGTGTTAAGCTTATCTATATATATATATATATATATATATATATACAGAATACGTAATGCGAGATATATACACTTCTCTGTTTTTGGAAAAACTGAGTATCTTTTTCTTCTTCAACCGTGAGTTTACTTAGTGAAGCAAGCTTAGAAGTACTTGGTTGAAAACTAGAACAAAACATAAGAAAGAAGCAAGCTTGGCTTGTTCATGGTCGTGAACTAGAGCAAAAACCGTAGAGAGAGAAGAGAGCATCTAGAGAGAGAAAGTTTGGTAAGCTTGTTGAAGCTTAAATTCAAGCTTGAAGATCCCAAATAAGCCGGAACCGACATCAGCACTCCGACGTGTGAACCACCTGAGGAAGCAAGTTGGTTATTGTTTCAGATTGTAGCATCAAGAAGTAAGTCATCTCATTTTACCTTTAATGTTTAAAACTGTTTAAAAAGTTGAAACATGCATGTGTGCATGTCCAGATTAGTTTGAGGCCTATTCCGCAGGTCCATGAAGATGGCCATGGCTCTTCTACGGCAGTCGCACGCCCGAAATTCTATTTCGTGCGTTGCGCTTCCGCTACTCACGAAAACAGAGCATGCTTCGGCTCACTGTTCCGTTCAGATAGAAAATCAACAAGTGGCAATGTGTTTCTATATGGTGGAACAACAGATTCTTAGTTAAGTAAGAAACAAGGTTGTGTTGCAAAATCTATCATGGAGGCAGAATATATCTCATGTAGTACAGTGGTAAGTACAATTATATGGACTAAGAAGTTTATTAATAATTTGCAATTAGATTTATCTAAAGAATCTGTACATATATTATCTGATAATAAGTCTACTATCTATTTGATTAAAAGTTGAGGAAATAGCTTCAAAGGTAAACACATTGATATTAGTTATCACTATAGTTAAGATATTGTAGAAAAGAGTGAAGTTAAAGCCGACTATGTTCTCTCAAAAGATATGGTAGTTGATCCTATGACCAAGGGATTGTCTCTGGAAAAGTTCAGAGAGCATGTAACTACTATAAGTTTGAGAATCAACTAGAGTATAGTTAACATGTAAGAAACATGTATCATTTGTTAAGTATCAGAGACGCCTGAGAAAATAATGATACATCTTTATCTGATTAATTATGAATATTAGTCAGAGAAAAAATAGAGAACTAGCAAGGTTAACAAGGGTTATAATAAATCATCTTGGATATAAACATTCGCATAGAAATATCAAGATGATTTATGTGTATACCATAATTTTGTGATTTAGTTATGATATAGTAATGATGATTGGTTGTGCACATAGGATATTCAATCATCACTTGATCAAATGGGAGATTGTTGTGCATGATAAATGTAATGGTGACATATAGAGGGGTGTAATGGTTTAACCAAGAGAAACAACAGTTCAACTATAAGGATACAATTGTTCTTGAAAGAGAAAGGACACAATTGTTCAATTGTGTCCATATGAAACCATACACCCGCCCGAATGAATTGTTATTATGTAGTTTATAAATAGACAAGGAGAGGCAATGATAAAAACATCATAAAAGGCTTGTAAGGCTTAGTACTTTCTAGAAAGAGAAACTAAGCATTTTTTGTTCAACTCTTCAAGAACACATTCTGCTTTCAGTTTTAGGTATCTTTGCATGTACCCACCAATCTCACGATAGTGCATTCAAGTTTCAACATAAGCTACATTATCAACATATACTTCTTCTATATTCTTGGCTGTGAATAGATGGCTCACACTAATGAAATGGGCATACTTTGTCAATCGATCTACCGCCACAAAGATGACATTCTTCTCATTAGAATTCAGTAAGCCTTCTATAAACTCCATAAAGACATCCTCTCACACTTGTGATGGCACTAGAAGAGGTTGTAAGAGGCCTATAAATGATCGAGAATTAACCTTATTTTTTTGGCACACATCACATGCTATAATGTAATTATGTATGTCTTTCTTCATGTCATTCCAATGAAAAGCCTGAACAATCATCTTCCATGTCCTCAACACTCATGAGACCACTTATTTTGAATCATGTAACTCTTAGAGTTAGCGGCTTCACAGTTGACTCAAGTAGAACAGCTACACACCATTTGTTCTAAAGTAAATTATCCATCCACTCATAGGCGGTATCTTTTCGAGTTCCTCTTCAATGCGACTCCTCACCTCTTGGGATAACAGGATTTTAGATGTTGCTCTTCTTATTTGAGCCCATATTGTGAACTGAGGCTTAAGATGGCCCAAAGGGTTAGTAACCCACTTTCCATGGATAATGAGTCTGTAGCACTATTTTTTTTACTAAGCCTGTAAATGATTTCATACTCACAACTAAGCAACTTAGTCACCCATTTATGTTGTTCTCGAGCAAAATCTCATTGTTTTAGGAATAACTGCAAGCTACATTGGTCGGTTAAGATCCAAAATTTTCTTCTTAAGAGGTAAGGCCCCCAACATCGAATTGCTTCAATAATTGTAAGCATCTCCTTGAAGTAAATGGGTTATGCCTTCTTTCTCAAACCCAAGGCTCGGTTTAAATATGCCACTAGTTGACTTTGTTGGGATAAAATTACTCTTATTCCAGCATCTGAAGCATCGGTTTCAATTATAAAAATTGCATTAAATTTAAGAATAACCAATACCGAGGTTGTAATCATGGCAGATTTGAACTCTTTATCCCAATAAAATTACCCTTTCTTCAATAATTTTGAATTTGCGTACATGTAAGCATGGAAACAAAAATCATGCTTTAAATTGTTAAAAATTGAATGCGAAAGCCCAATAAGCTTACATCTTGCTTTTGATATTTTTTTACTGTTTTGACATTGGTAGGAAACCTTTAAGCTTTTTTAATCCTCACTTAATGGAGTTTTTGTAGAAAAAATGAGTTTAAGTGCCTTTTACCAAGTATAACTTCGAATTTATATTTTTTTTCATCAAAAACCTAAAGGAAACGAGCAGAACCCAGCGGACATCAGCGGAGGCGCGACGTACAGAATAGCTTCCCAGGCACGCAACAACCGAAAATGGATGTAGGAAAGCCACTGCCGTCATACGGCAAGTGTGGAATAGCTCACCCAAAGGACCAAAGACATGGACGTATGTGCATTTTAAAATTTTAAACTTTTTAAACAAAATGATCAACACATACCTTAAGTGTCGATCTCCAAAATAAGCTACTAGTTAGCTTAAGGGCGTGTCACACACATATCAGATTGATAGCGACGGGTTCCGGTTACCCGAATTCATGTAAAGAAACTCAAGAACAATAAGAACAAGTTTTCTAGATCTAGAAAACTTTTAGTTCTTGTGAAAAAAAAAAAGGAAACCATGAAAACCATTTTCATCTCATTCCTCTCCTTGCTTTCTCTCTCTATTCTTCTCTTTCTTTCCTTTGATCTTGTTCAAAACAAAACCTCACCCATTCACCAATGAAGTTCTTGGCAGAGAAGGGGGAAGAAGAAGAAGCTCAGTTCTGTGTTGGGGAAGATTAGAAGACTTAGCATCACATGCTTGTTTTTAATAAAAACACTTAAGTGTATTTCCCTGCACAACCGCCTTACACCATTCCTACTTGTCCATTTCATTAAATGAACCAAAGTTATCCACTTGCCCACTTACCTCTTCATTTCATCAAATGATCAAAAGCAATCCATGTGTCAATGCTTGAGTAGTTGGCTTAAACAAAAAATATCAACCAACTTGATGTATGTCTAATATATATATTAATCTAATATTAATATATATATATATATAAAGTAAGGGAGAAATAGAGTGTGAGTATTATTTTATTTATACAATATAAATAAAATATAATGATTATATTTTAATATTATATTATATATAATTAAATATAATAATTGCTTATATCCTTTGACTTTCAAACATTAATTATAAAAAGACACTTGACAACATCATATGGTGTCATTTGTCAAGTAAGGATCCATTTGATCAAATAACAATTATTTAATCAATAATAAATAAACAATTTACTTATTAATATTCTAATGACAAAATATCATTTTCTTAGTTTTCATATTTTCGTAAATCACATTTATGTAATTCGAATTATTACCGAAATATTTTTTACGCACACGTATGCCAGCACGTCTTGGCTAAGAAATTAGTTCTTTATATTAAAAAATTAATTTGTCATCCGATTAAGTATCGTAACAATATCATTAACTTAACTATATTATATATGGCAATAATCATCATCATCAAGTAACCAATATGTGTGTGATAACTTGGATCCACCGTGCGCTGGATATGAGCAGATACAAACCACTTTGCATCACTTCGGTACAACTCCTTGCATCCGAAGTTCCCAATGATCATGCGCAACCTTTAGTAAGATGCCAAGACCCCCAGATACTAATGAATCCATATAGTCATATGTGCATGTAGTAAAGTCCCTCTTATGTCGAGTCCCGATTGAGTGCGAGTCATAGAATTGTCAAACCCCTAATATGTACTCTGGCCAGAGATTTCATTCCCATGTATGACATCCTCACCTAGGATCTCAAGCTCTAAAATTTAAGCCAGCAGATTCTATCTTAGTCATCACCTGTCTTCATACACCAAGAACACATTACCAACAAACTTCTTTCACTAGGCATGACTAGCCCGGTACGATATACATAAGTGAATGATATGCCTCAATGCAGATGGCAGCCGTGACACCTCAGGTCAAAGGACTAGTGATATACTAGTATGGCTGTGTGACATATCATTGACTATAGATAATCACCCAAGTGATTCATCATGTTTAGTCAAGCTTAGTAACACGTTCTCCAACGCATCACCCATGTTTATGCTCTTAAGACATGAGACTCATCTCCCAACTATTAGAATCCAATACTAATCCTTGGCAACATCAAATATACTAGTAATGCAATGTCATAATCTCATATGACATGGCCTCAACTGGGAACCGATTCAGATGTATTCAAATCAAAACTCTGTAATCATATCTATAACTCCTTACAGATAGAGTCATGACATCATAATACATCACGGGATCTTATTTTGCATTATTTATATATTAAAGCAACTGTAAATGCAAAATGATATAAATGTCATTTTATTAATCGTAAACAATTTATAATTAATTGCATAAATATAAAAATATACAATGAATGATATCTCTAAACCACATGACACGATTAGTTATAGAGCATATCTCTAACAAAACTCTTTTAGAAATTTTCTGTAATTCTTGGAAGTTACCACCATCAATGGCAAAAAAAGGTTATGGAAGTCACCATCAATGGCAAATAACGTTTTGAAAGTTTACATGGCAGTTGGGGAAGTTTTGGGCCACTTATGGGTGGTTTCCACCATTTTCACCATTAATGGTGGATACAACCACCAATATTCTCCCACTTGGTCCATAAATGCCTTAAACCATAATATTTAAGAAATAAACATATGAATCATAGGGATGGGCTATCAAAATTGATAACTTTTCTTCCATGTATTACAATATATTATATTTCTTATATGCCTATCCGTATGTGATAACTTAATGAATAAACCCTATGTTTATTTCTGGTCCTACTTAATGACATTAACTTAATGAATAAACCTAATGTTTATTCTAGATCCAATCATAATGATTTTTCTCTTAAATAAATGCACACACATAATGAGAAAATATCATATAAATAAAGTTTCATTAATAAAATGTATGTACATATACAATAATTTACATAATGGAATTTAGTCCCATTCGATCCACATGATCCTTACCCTTAGGTGGCTGCCTTTAGGCAAAGGATCAACTATCATTAATTATGTACTAATGTGTTCAATGACCCCTTTATTTTCCTTAACACCTTCTCTAATGGCTAAGTATTTGATATCGATGTGTTTACTTCAACTATCACTTTTATTGTTCTTTGCCAAAAATACAGCAACTGAATTATCACAATATATCATCAATGGCCTAAAAACATAATCCATAATTCTAAGCCCAAACATGAAACTCTTTAACCATACTTCATGTGAGGTAGCCTCAAAACACGAAACAAACTCGGGCTTCATAGTGGAAGTAGCAATCAACGTTTGCTTAGCACTCCTCTAAGATACGGCTCCGCCAGCTAGCATAAATATATATCCAAAAGTTGATTTTCTTGAATCATCACAGTCAAGAAAGTCAAAATCTGAGTAGCCAACCACTTCTAAATCGTCGATTCGTCTGTATATAAGTATGTAATCCTTGGTCCCTTGAAGATATCTCAAGACTTTCTTTGCAACTTTTCAGTGGTTACTCTGATATCTTTCCAACATTCCAACTGAGAAAGCAATGTCAAGTCTGGTACAGACTTGAGCATACATTATACTTCTAAAAGTTAAAGCATATGGAATGTTGTTTATTTATTCTTTTCAAGATCATTTCTAGGGCATTGGTTCAAATTGAACTTATCACCATTGACAATCAATGCCATACTTGAT
>JAXCLQ010000013.1:5452860-5471941 GCA_035584115.1 Cedrela odorata | reverse complement strand
TATTCTTTTCAAGATCATTTCTAGGGCATTGGTTCAAATTGAACTTATCACCATTGACAATCAATGCCATACTTGATGAACAATCTTTCATTCTAAATCTCTTTAAAATTTTCTTAATATAAGTTTATTGAAATAGACCTAATATTTCTTGTTGTCTATCTCTATAAATCTTTATGCCAATGACATAAGATATCTCACCCATATCTTTCATATCAAAATTTTTGGAAATGAATTATTTCACTTCATGTAGCAACCATTTATTATTAGTTGTAAGTAAAATATCATCCACATATAGAAAAAGAAAATAAATTTTACTCTCATTAATCTTTTGGTATATACACTGATCCATAATATTGTCTTCAAAACTTAATGAAGATATAATATTATGAAATTTAAGATACCACTGACAGGAGGCTTGTTTCAATCCATATATAGATTTCTTAAACTTACAAACCAAATATTCACCATCTTTGGAAGAGAATCCTTAAGTTTATTTCATGTAAACCTCTTCTTCTAAATTTTCATTGAGAAACGTCATTTTCACATCCATTTTATGTAGCTCTAGATCAAAATGAGTTACTAATGTTATAATTACTCAAAGAGAATACTTTTTAAATACAGGAGAAAAAATCTCTATATAATAAATTCCTTCCTTTTGAGTGAATACTTTGGCAACAAATCTGGACCTGTGTCTCTCAATGTTGCCTAATGAATCTTTTTTAGTCTTAAAGACCCATTTACACACAATGATTTTAAACCCTTTAGGCAACTCAACAAGATCTCAAACTTCATTCGTTGACGTGGAATTCATCTCATCTTTTATGACATTATACCATAAGTCAGATTTTTAACAACTCATGACTTATGAAAATGTATCAAGATCATTTTCAGCTCCAACATTATGGTCAGACTCTTGCAGATACACAATGTAATCACTAGATATAAATGATCTTTTAATTATAGTAGATCTTTTTAATATTATATCAATATTCTCTTAAGATTGTTGTTATTCAACTGGTTATTCAATATTTTCATGTAATTCCTGAACAACTGGATCTACTAGAACATCATCTCCTAGTGGAGTTTAATTATCATTCATTATTGGTCGAATATCAACCATTGGATAATCAACACCCATTTCTATTGGAAGGGTGTTATTAATGACAATAAATTAACTACCTAAAATGCAAGGTCTTGAATGATCTTCTTTAGAAACTATATTATGAAATTGATCCCTCCCACTGATTAAGTCATTCTCAAGAAATTTCACATGTCTTGATTCCACAAATCAAGTGTAATAAGATAGACAGTAAAATCTATATTCTTTAGACCTTTCTGAATATCCAATAAAATATCTACTAATAGTCCTCGGATCTAACTTTTTTTCTTGTAGATTGTAAACTCTTACTTTAGAAGGACAACCCAAAATGCGTACATATCGCAAACTCGATTTCTAACTTTTTTATAACTTAAATGGTATTTTTGTAACAACTTTAGTTGGAACACTGTTTAATATATACACAGCTATCTTAAGAGATTCAGTCCACAATGACTTAGGATGTTTAAAGCTACTTAGCATGCTCCACACCATGTCTAATAATGCTTGATTTTTTCTTTCAGTTATACCATTTTGATCCGAAGAAACAGACATAGTATATTGGGCAACAATCTCACGTTCTTGAAGAAATCTCGTAAATGAACCAGGTGCTTATCCATTCTCAGTGTATCTACCATAATATTCATCACCTCTATCAGATCTCACAATCTTTGTTTACTTATTGCATTATTTCTCTACTTCAGCCTTGAATATTTTAAAAACATTTAATGCTTGATTCTTAGTATTTAACAAATAGAGATACATATAGTAAGTAATTGTCTATGAAGGTGATAAAATTCTTTTAACCATACAAGTTTAAGCTAAGACTACATATATCAGTATGTATGATTTCTAATATGCCAAAACTCTTTTTGATACGTTTCTTTGACTTGTTAGTTTGCTTACCTTTAATACAAACCACACAAGTATCAAAATTAGTAAAATCCAAAGTACTAAGTACTTCATCATTTACTAATCTTTGGATTCTCTATATGAAGAAATGTCTCAATCTCTAATACCATAACATAGAAGAATTCTCATTTATAACACATCTTTTATTGCCAGTATATGTATGCATTGTATTATAACAAGCATCATTTTGTAAGTTGACATGAAAAAGACCATAAGATAACGTACCATTTCCAACAAGATTATATTTATAAAAAATATTTATAAATGAATCCGAAAATGTAAAGGAATATCTACAGGGTACAAATCTTGAAACAGATATTAAATTCCTAGAAAAACTAGTAATATAAAAAATCTTCTCCAATATCATTACAAAACCACTATTGAGAACTAAATATGTTCTAATAGCTTCCACGGGTGAGCATATCTTGTTTCCTGAAAAGATATATTGCTCAGTTCCCACTAGCTTCCTTAGGTTTTGCAAGCCCTACAAAACATTGGTAATATGGATTGTCAAACCAGAATTAATCCATCATGTGTTATGACAAACCTCAGCCATATTAGATTTATAACAAATAAAAGATATTGAAATACCTTTCTTAGAAAGCCATTGTTGAAATTTCACGCAAACTTTCTTCATATGCCATTTTTTCTTACAAAAGAAATATTTAGATTCCTCTAAATTTCAGCTTAGAGAGATATCTTTGGTAATTTATCTTTCCTCTTTTGTTTGGCTTGCCTTTTCTTATTTCTTTGTATAGCTAGATGTACACTTGGTGAACTTTCTCCAATTCCATCATTAACCTCCCTTCCTCTTGTACACATATAGTCATCAATTCATTAATAAATAATTTATCCTTATGTGTATTATACGAGATTTTGAAGGGTTCGTATAGTTAAGGGAGAGTGTTTAAAATGTAGTACACTAAGAAAGATTTAGACATTTCAACCTCAAGTATCTTGAGTTGAGCCGCAATATCTCTCATTTTTATGATGTGTTCATGCACACCATTTATACAAGTGAGCCTAATGGAAGAAAACTTCATTATCAGAGTGTTAGTCAATGTCTTATCAGATAATTTAAATTGTTCATTAATAGGCTTCAATAAAGCTCGGACATTATCATACTGAGCGACAGAACTAAGAATGCTAGTAGAAATCTTTGTCTTAATGAATATCACACTGAGGCGATTAGATCGCTCCTAGCATTCATAAAGAGCAATTTCAGCTGAAGTGCTGATATCAGTTACTGCATGTGGTTCGTATTTTCAGATAGCAAATCAATATCCATCCACCTTAAATAAAGAAATACATTTTCTTTTCATATTTTATAATTGTCTCCTTTTAGTTTGGGAACATTGATATCAGACATGTTTACAGATTCTAAAGTTGTACACAATACATATATATATCATAAATTTGAGACTAATATTTTCTTTATTATGTTTTATCAATATAAAATATTTCTTAAAATATGAATCAATAGACATAAAATATTGTCTGTACACTAAGTATTTTACTCTAGTAGATTCATATATCTTTATGATAAAGCTATCAAATTATATCTATTTTCTTAATTTTTGTGGATTTGTTAAGATAAATAATTTGATATTTTATCCTAATTAATCATATAAATGTAATAAAAATTTATGTTAACTAAAATTTATTATATTAAATATGATTAATCACAATTTATGTCTTTAAACTATATGTGATCCTAATATATAATTCTCACTTAATTTAGAGATATTGTGGCTACTCCATAATTCGGAAACATTAATATGAGATATGTTTACAAATTCTAAAGTTGTATACAATACATACTTATGTCATAAATTTGAGACTAATATTTTCTTTATTATGTTTTATCAATATAAAAATATAAAACATGTCTTAAAATATGAATCAATAGACATAAAATACTATCTGTGAGCTAACTATTTTACTCTAGTAAATTCATATATCTTTGGAATAAAACAATCAAACTATATCTATTTTCTTAATTCCTGTAGATAAGTTAAAAAAAAATAATTTGATATTTTATCATAATTAATCATATAAATGTAATAAAAATTTATGTTGGATAAAATTTATTATATTAAATATGATTAATCATAATTTACGTCTTTAAACTATATGTGATCCTAATATATAATTCTCACTTAATTTAGAGATGTTCAAGCTACTCCCTAATTCGGGAACATTGATATCAAATATGTTTACAAATTCCAAAACTGTACAAAATATATACTTATGTTATAAATTTGAGACTAATATTTTCTTTATTATGTTTTATCAATATAAAAATATAAAACATGTTTTAAAATTTGAATCAATGACATAAAATATTATCTGTGGACTAAGTATTTTACTCTAGTAGATTCATATATCTTTATAATAAAACTATTAAAATATATCTATTTTCTTAATTCCTGTGGGTAAGTTAAGAGAAATAATTTGATATTTTATCCTAATTAATCATATAAATGTAATAAAAATTTATGTTGGATAAAATTTATTATATTAAATATGATTAATCACAATTTATGTTTTTAAATTATATGTGATCCTAATATATAATTCTCACTTAATTTAGAAATGTTGTGGCTACTCCCTAATTTAAAAATTATATTGATGACTTTGATATATGAAATTCAAAAATTTTACTTAATATTTCTATTTCCTTATATCTATTGTATAGGCAATATAAAATAATTTATTTAAGTTAAAAATTATACCAAGAAAATTCCTAAAAAAGATTGAATGGGTTACAAGCGATCCCACTTAAAACCCAATCTTCTTAGGCAGTTTATGACTCTTTTGACAGAATCTTTCTAGGCATATAATTAATAGCAAAATTAAACTACAACTATACTTGACAGTAGTCCTTAATTTTGGTATTCCAAATTTCTACACTCTTATCCAAATGTATGCATTCATAAATGTATATAAAAAAAATAAATGCATAAAATTTAAGCATTTATCAATCATAAAATATACATATCTTAAAGTACAATATATTATGCATATTTCATGGAAAAATTAAAAGACTACCAAAAATTTGTAAATTCTTATAATTTACATATTTTATTGCAAACAAAACTAAATTTTAGGCCAAAATTATGAATAATCAAAATATGATTTTGGACTAAATTGCATTATTTTTAGAATTTATAAACAATTTCATATATAGCATTCATTTAATTAATAATTAAAATTAATTAATAATTCAAAACACAGAACTCATCCCAGCACTTAATAAGTTGATTTTAAATTCTTAAGGCCTAAGTTTGATTCGGTCCAAATTGATTTTCCATGCAATTATTTCAAAATCTTTAACTTCTACTTGAATACAAATTTGTTCAAGAAATGGCCTGTGGCCCAATGGTTAAAATACTAAATTCAAAATTCTTAGGTCCGAATTCGAACCATGCCAAATGCCAAATATTTTCTGCTTCAATTCCTACACAACCGACATATCATTTCCATGTCCATGAAGGAAACAACATCGCGTACACAAAATGAAAAATGGTCAGAGTCAAAACTGACATGTCATCTTCTCCTTATGGTCAACTTTTGACCTTAAAACAGACGGCATGTCGTTTTATTGAAACATATATAAATGACATGACATACTTAACAAGACGACAAAACCTGATTAGTAACCGACATGTCGTCCATAAGTTCCATAAGAAACTAACATGTTGGCCAACTCTCTCTGGTTCATTGTCAACTTATGTCCAGGTCAACCCGAACCAGTTACGAACCGGGTTCATTCCCGCAAACCCGACAATTTTTTAGCCCATTTTCCTGCAGATACCTGGGTATTTTTCGATTATTTTCTCATCCAAAATATTCTAAATTTGTTTATGAATACATTAGTAATATTTATTTGCATTAAAAACAACAAAAAATCGATTGCATGAAAGATTCAAAAGTGACTGAATGAACCCAAGGCTCTCATTTTTTGTTTTCATCAAAAGTGCACACAGAACACATCAAGGCAGAGGCATAAACACACTCTAATACAAAATGTAAGCATAGAAACAAAAATCTTACTTTAAATTGTTAAAAACTTAATGCGGAAGCTTAAGGAGCTTACCTCTTACCATTGACATTTTTTTGTTGTTTGATGTTGGTAAGAAACATTTTAATCTCTCTTAATCCTCACTTGATGGAGTTTTAAGAGAAAAATGAGCTTAAAGGCCTTTTACCAAGTATAACTTCTAATTTATAGGTTTTTTTATTAAAAATTATTTTAGAAATTTTCTACAATTCTTGGAAGTTACCATCATTAATGCCAAAAAAAGGTTTTGGAAGTCACCATCAATATCAAAAAACGTTTTGAAAGTTTACATGGCAGTTGGAAAAATTTTTGACCACTTATGGGTGGTTTCCACCATTTTCACCATTAATAGTAGATACAACCATTAATAGTACAAACTTTTGATAATATCCCATAAGTTCCAAAAATTCTCTAAGCTCGGTCGAATTGGTGGGTTTTGGCCAATTCTTCATAGCAGTAATCTTACCTTCATCTACTTCCACACCTTTATTAGAAATTAGATGCCCAAGATAATTAACCTTCTCTTGTCCCAACGCACATTTAGAAAATTTAAGAAAAAGCTATTGATCTTGTAAAATTTTAAAAATCACTCTGATGTGCTATAAATGTACCTTCCACGAATGACTATACACCAAGATATCGTTAAAAAACACAAGGACAAACTTATATAATAATGGCGAAAATGGAGTTCAAAGTAGCTTGAAATGTCGTTGGCGCATTATAAAGCCCAAAAGGTATTACGAGGTATTCATAATATCCACTATGTGTCCAAAATTTTGTATTGTGTACATCATCAGAATAGACTCAGATTTGGTGATATTCGGCTCTAAGGTCGAGCCTGGTGAAGAAATTAACACTGTGTAATTCATCAATCATGTCATATACTATCGGAATGTGAAAGCAATTCTTTGTTGTTGCTTCATTTATGGCTCTATAATATGTAGAGAAGAGACAAGATCTATCTTTTTTCTTAACTAGAATGACTGGAGATGAAAAGGGGTTGTAGCTAGGTAGAATGGTATCATTTTCAAGCATTTCAGTTACTTGTTGCTCTATCTCATTTTTCTGGCAATGCACATATCTGTAGAAGCACATTTGGATAGGTAATACTCCTTTCTTTAATAGGATATGATGGTCTACTTCTCTTAATATGATCTGATGGTCTACTTCTTATCATACGAAGAGTTTTTACTTGTAAAGAATCCTTGTTGTAAAATAATCTGGGAAAAACATGGGAACTAAGTGAATCCTTCATAGATACGTAACTGTAGTAAGGTCTCAGAAACCACTTTATAAGGTTTCTATGAGTAGATGAGACGAACTCTCATGCACATCGAAGATCTTTATTAATACTCTCGAGATCTTCATAAAGGATCTCAGTTTGAGCTGTTGACCCAAGGTATTCAACTTGACTTTTATGCCGACTTAAGACCTTCTAACTGCCCTTGAGAGGTCTTAGATTTCAGTTTGAGATGCCGATCTGAGGTCCTCAATTCGACTTTCATGCTGACCCGAGGCCTTTTAATCGTCCTTGAAAAGTCTTGGCTCTTACTAAAATTGAGGTTTTCCTTATCACCAAGATAGTTCTTCTTAGGCAATGTTAGATTTCAGAATGCTACTTATCCTTTTACATAGGATTGTTTTGGGTTTGTGACCCATTAGGCTTCACGTGTTCTCTAGGCTATATACCCAATATCAAGCCCCTTAATTTTAGTTAAAAATAACTATTTTTGATAAAAACTCAAGGGTTTTATTTTAAAAGACGTGATTGTCTGCAAACTTAAATGCTTAACTTAAAATTCACTACTTCTTTATACGTGACAAACATTGGTTAGGCCTCGGGATTGCTATGTTTTGGGCCCTAAGAGATTTGGCTAGCCCTAATAATGCCAACCCTTTTTTATTAATGGAAGACATCCCCTCAGCTTTTCGGTTGACGTGGCATCATTCTATCCCTTGATTCGTAACATACCTCAATGGCTATGGTTCTTCAGTTTCTTTAAATACTTTTACTTTTCACTTCTGCTGAGTGTTTCAAACAGTTTCAATAGCAACAAAACTTTGAATTTTTGGAGATTTCTTCAAGTTCCTCTTTGCAGCAACTATAAACAGTAAGTCTCTATTCCTTTTCTTTACTTGTGGTTAACTTTGTAGCATGATTGATCAATTTGTAGTAATTGGTAAATAATTTCTCGGGTTTAAAATCCTTTAAATATTACCTCATGAGTTGTTGATGATCTTGGAGCAGCCCTTAACTATCTATTTTTCTAATGTGAAAAACAGAGACGGATTCTATTGACAATACGGCCACTTTTAGGGGAAATGACTTTGAAGAGGGATAAGTTATCATCCTTGTCCCCCTTTCTATCATGATGAGGCGGGACCTAACACAGTTTGAAGCGATAAGTTCCTTTCAGTCATTACGAAATTGAACTTAGTTATTTACACTATGTTACATAACATCCCTGAAGGGATTTGCCTTATGGCACTGGCGATGGATGAGCTGTCAAGCTATCCTCATAAAAGGGAGATCACCTTCAAAGAAGAATGGTTTCATTTAGGTGTTAGGCTCCCTTTCCAACCTTATTTTGCCCAAATCCTAGCTTCTTTTAGGATTCCCCCATTTCATTTGAGTTTTAACAATTGGAGAATTCTGGTTAGCCTATTCGTTCTATGGCACCAGATCTCTGACCTTGATCCCTCTATTGAAGAGATCGAATACATGTATATGCTAAAAAGAAACCTTATAAAAAGTCTGAGGTGGTACTACCTCCAGAACCACTCAGGCAAGCAGAACCCTATTACAGGTAATCCTTCCAGTAACAAGAACTGGAAGAATAAATGGCTCTTCATTGGTGAAGACTGGAATCTTTACCCTGGCTTCCTGATACCGAGCTTATTTGGAGGGGCTGTTACTTGGGGTGATGCGCCTAGGTTAGATTTACGTGGTTAGGAGAGGGTAAGGCTAGCTAAGGAATTGGCCTCTAGCTAGAGAACTCTATTTTCAGAGGACTGTCTGACCTTGTCGTGTCTTGTAGACTTTTGTGTGTCCAAGAGCAATATAGCTTCAAATATGGTCACCTAAAGGCGTAAACATATTAGAACATTCATTTTCCTTGTGTCTACTATAGTCTCTGATCTCGATTTTTTTTTTTTTTTTTTTTTTTGGATGAGAAATGGCTTCTAGAAATCCTCCTCCAAATCCCTTTGAGGTCTTACAAAGACTGGCTAGGGAGAAGAAAGTTGGGAAGGCTCCTCATCCTCTGAAGGCTACCCTAAAAGGTCTAGCTAAGGCCTCGGGATTTTCCAAGGTTACTGGTGCCTCTAGCTCAGCTTGCTTCAACCCCCAACAAAGGGGTGGTGATCTAAGGTCCATCACCTTCTCTTCCAACTCCCCATGTGGATAAGGGAAAGTGGAAGCATAAGGCTGTAGCTGCAGCTTCTAAGGAGAGGTCTCGGAAAAAGAAGTAGATGTTTGGCCAGGCCGACAAAGAGCTAGCTAAACCACATGAGCTTTTTCCCGAGGATCTTCTTACGGGGAAGAGAGTTTTTTTAGCACTTCCTTCCCTGCATCAATTTGCAAGTCCAGAGCATCAAACATAAAGAGTAAGTCTACTTCCTCTTAATTTCGTAAAATATATGAAGCTTGTTGTAACTTGTCTCTTGACAATTTTGTATGTTGGTGACTTTCAGCTTTTCTACTCATCGATGTTGCAGCATGGCACCCTTATGGATGATTTTTCCAAGGTGTCTAAGGCTAAGAAGAAAACAGAGAAGGCGGAGGAGAACTTGGTATTGGAGAGGACTAAGTTTGAATTCGACCTTGGCAAACTGGTTTGGGAGAGAGAGGATCTTCAGCTCAGGGTAGCTACGGCTGAGTTGTCTCAGGCTAAGACTAGTAGGAGGGTCGAGGCTTTAGAATTAGAGCTAAGCAACTTGAGGGATGAGGGTCAGAAGCGCCTCTAGGACTTCAACAAGGCGTGTGGAGAACTGCGGCAGAGCTTAAAAGCAGAGAGGCAGAGGAACCTGTCCTTAATTAGAAAGATATAAGAGGACGAGGAAATGATGAAGGCTCGACTTCATGAGTAAGTCAATGACAGCATTGATTTGACTTGCAAGACATTCCAGGGCTAGTATCCAGATTTGGATCTGACTTAGTTATAAGAGGCCTTGGGACGCGAGCCTCTACGCTAGGGTGGGGAGTCTTCTGATGGGGTGTTTCCTGAGAGGGAGGATTATCCCAGCCTCATGACCATTTACGTGCCCCCTACGAAGTCTGTCACCAACCCTTTCACCAAGCCGTCAACCGCGACCATAGTTGAGCCGGTGGAGGTCTCTTCTCCTAATGTGGTAAAGGTTTCGATTACTTCTAAAAGTGTCATCGCTCTTAAAGTCTCTTATATTGATCCAATTGACACTCTTGCTGACCTTCCTGTTGACCTTGCTGAAACTCCTGTTGATCTTCCTACTGACCCTCAAGCCGACCCGACCACTAATAATGTAGTATAGCTTTTTTTTTTTTACATATGCTGTAATATACTTATTCATTAATGAAACACAGTTAGCACATAAGCCTTTGCCTTGTTCCTTTTCTTTCTTCCTTAATATTTAGCGCTTGATTTAATTCGTTAACTTCAATTATCATTTAAACTTGTAGTGTTTCCAATGGAGATCTAACCTTGGCTGAGTTAACAGAGTGATGTACAACTCATTAGTATTAATCCTTTAACTTTTCTGCCTTTGGTTAAACGTCTCCAAGTAGAAACCACGCTAATGTTTACTTAACTTTTCAAACTTAATGAATCTTAGATGTTTATACCCTGACTTCAGGTCGTTGATATAAATCTGAAGCTTGTCGTCCTATTTATACTTTGAATTCATTCTTCAAACTAAATAAAATCTAGGGTCTTCTTGCCTATAGACGCTCATAAACTTTGACCCACTATGAAATGACATCTGCTTTGTATTCTGTGTCTTTCCTAGGGTTTATTTGAGCTTTGGCTCCTAAGAGTCCTTTTTGTTCTTGTACATCCTGAGGTTATACTTTGGCTTCCTTCAAGCTGAGAATAATATTACCTCAAGGATAAACGAGAAGTGGACGTTTGAGAACCGTGTAGCCTATATTTAGGTTTTGAAAGGAGATTACCTTGAGACATTTTTTGATAGTCATTCGAGAACCTTTTGCGCTCTTGTACGTCCTGAGACCATATTCATCACTTATTCTAGCAGAGGATAATATTACCTAGGGATAAATTAGAAGTGAACATTTGGGAACCGTGTTGCCTATATTTGGGTTTCGGGAGAAGATTACCCCCGAGATGTTTTGAGATAGTCATTCGAGAACCTTTCGTTCTCTTGTACGTCTTGAGACCATATTTTGGGCTTATTCGAGCAGAGGATAATATTACCTCGGGATAAATGAGAAGTGAACGTTTGGGAACCATGTCGCCTATATTTGGGTTTCGGGAGGAGATTACCCCGAGATGGTTTGAAATAGTCATTCGAAAACCTTTTGCACTCTTGTACATCCTGAGATCATACTCAAAGCTTATTCTAGTTGAGGATACTATTATCTCGTGGTAGATAATAAGCTAATGTCTGGAACCGTGTCACCCATACTTGGGCTTCAAGAGGAGATTATCCAGAGACGTTTTGATTCCTTGACTTTGATCTATCTGTGAACCGACTCTAGAGGTGAATAGCAAAAAAAAACAAAACAAAACAAAACTTTATTTATTTCTAAGAAAAATTTATTACAAATTTTTTATGATTCTAAGGGTAATATAGCTTCAGGCTTTCAGCATTTCATGGCTTTCGAACCTTATTTTTTGTGAGGGATTCTAATTTATAGACCCCGGATCTGAGAACTTAAATGACTTTATAAGGTCATTCCCAGTTTGCTCTGAGGACACCTTCTCCTGGTATTTTGGTGTTTATGGTCACTTGTCTCAAGACCCAATTCCTTATTTGAAAGGAACGATGCCGAACATGTTTGTTATAGTACATGGCCACTCTTTGTTGGTGAGTTACTACATTTATTATCCCATGATCTCTTTTCTCTTCTAGCAGATCCAGCTCAAAGTGCAGGTTCTGATCATTGGATGTCTCATCGTAATTACTAACCCTGAAAATCGGTATATTAACCTTTATTGGATTGCCTCACACCTGAAAGCTAGACTGTAAGGAGTTTTGCCCGTGGCCACCTTTAGAGTGTTCTGATATGCCCAAAGGACCTCAGGAAGTTTGTCAATCCATACACCTTTATGCTCCATGAGCTTCTTTCTAATGGCCTTTTTTTATGACCTTGTTGAGGGCTTCTACTTGTCATTTGGCTTTGGGTGAGCTGGCATTATCAATCTAAGGTCAACTGAGAAATCCGAGCAAAATTCCCTGAAGCTCGAATTGTCAAACTGCTTTCCGTTATCTATGATCAACACTTAGGTATTCCAAATCAGTAGATAATGTTATGTTTGACGAATACCATGACCCTTTTCTCTGTGATAGCGGCCAATGGCTCAGTTTCAACCTACTTCGTGAAGTAATTAATAGCCACTATGGCATACTTTTTGTTAGCTTAAGTTGGAGGCAGTGGTCCTATGAGATCAAGTCCCCATTAGGAGAATAGCCAAGGGCTTGACAAAGGGGTCAACTTCTCCGGAGGCTGCCTTGAAATGTTATTGTACACCTGACATCATATCAAGCTTTTGCTACATGTGCCACATCCTGTGAAAGCATTGGCCAGTAGTACACTTGCCTCAAGATTTTGTAAGTCATAGAATGAGCTCCTCCGTGTTCGCCATATGCCCCATGATGGATTTCTTTTAGAATCTGAGCTGCTTCCTCAGTTCTAAGATACTTTAGGTAAAGGGTGTTGCACCCTCGTTTGTACAGTTCCCCATCAACGATAGTATACCTTGCCGACCTATTTTTGATCTTCCTCGCCTCTTCTTTGTTGTCTGGGAGTTTCCCAACTCGAATATAAGATTTTATTTCATCTATCCAACAATAGTGAAGATCTAACTGAGGTACATGGGGTGAATGACTACTTGCTTCTGTGCTTCTTTGCTCTAGTATTTCAATTGGGTCCGAGGTGGGGATATTCCCTTTGAAGGTAGAGGCCAACTTTGCCAACATGTCTGCTTTCGAGTTTTCTGCTCTCAGGATCTGTTTAACTGTGACGGTTTTCAATGTGCTCAGAAGCTGCTTGGCCTTCTCTAGGTAGGCTTGCATGTTACTTTCTCGAGCTTGGAACTGTCCGTCTATTTGGCTAGCTACTAGCTGGGAGTCACAATGAATACCAAGGCTCGTGATTCCTAGTGCTTGAGCTAACTTGATCCCTGCGATGAGTGCCTCGTACTCTACCTTATTGTTAGTGACCTTAAAATCAAATTTTATTACCTCTGTCCGTCTGGCCTTACAAGGACCATGCCAGCTCCTCCCCCTTGTGTGTTTAAAGCTTCATCAATAAAGAGGTTCTAGATTGGTTCTGCTTCGTTTAAGGTGACCTGGTTTTCCTATGTCTGGGTAGGGTGTCCCTCCAAGATCTGACGGATGAAAAAGTGCTCAAACATCGATCTCTCAACTACGAAGTCTGCTAAGAATTGACCCTTTATTGCTTTCATGGGCTTATAATTTATGTCATACTTGCTAAGCTCAATAGACCACTTCACTAGCCGACTAAAAAGATCCGGCTAATGCAAAATTTGCCTCAGTGGCTGATTTGTTAGTACTACTACCTCATAAACTTGAAAGTATGGTCTGAACTTTCTTGCTGCTGCTACTAACACTAGCGCTAATTTCTCTAGTGGTGAGTATCTCATCTCTGCATCCAACAATGCTTTGCTAGTGTAGTAGATGAGGCGATGGATCTTCTCAACATCCTCTTTTACCAAGATCGAGCTTATCAAGTAGTTGTTTACTGCAAGGTAAAGGTACAACATGTCCCCCACTTCAGGCTTGGACAAGAACCTGTTCAATAGTGCTAATCGCCTCATTAGGCTTTGGAGTTCTTTGAGAATGGATCAAAAGTTTAAATCCAATACGGCATTGATCTTTTATAGGTTAGCTTCAATGCCTAGTTCACTGATCATATATCCCAAGAACTTCCCTGCCTGAACTTCAAAAGTGCATTTTTCGAGATTGAGCTTCATATTGTACTTTCTCAAGTAAGAGAAGGTTTCCTCCAAATGTTTTAGGCAGTCTCGAGCTCTTATGGACTTAGTGATCATGTCATCCATGTACACCTTCAAGGTCCTCTCGATCAATGGCTTGAAGACGCGATTGACCAACCTTTGAAAGGTGGCTCCAGCTTTCTTTAATCTGAATGGCATTACTCTATAACAGTATAATCTCTTATCAGTAATAAAGGTTGTCTTCTCCTGGTCCAGCTCATGTATTCTAATCTAATTGTATCCCGAGAACGCATCTATAAAACTTAGCAATTCGTGACAGCTATGTGCTATCTCAGGATATCCTTGAGTCTTGCCTTCAGCTCTCCGGGGAGTTGAACGCTGATCTTGACCATTTTCTAAGGAAGTTCTGGGTTCAAAATGACAAAATCAAGTTCCTATGTTGGCTCTAGTGCTATAGGTTTATTATCCTGCCCGATCTTCTAATCAAATTTCTTCACAATCAACTCATCCCGTAAGTTCTCGTCACTTGCTTCTAGAACTTCTCTTCATGGGTGCTTCGACAGGCAGTATGAGTTTTTGAAAGAGGCTATAAAACATGATCGAGCTTTTTTTTTACTCCCCTTAATAATTCCAACACCATCTCCTGCTTAGAACTTTAACTTCAAATAGTGTATACTCTCTACTACCTTTGTGGTTCTAAGAAAGGGTCTCTCAAAAATCATGACGTAAGGCATTTTTAGGTCAACCACTTGGAACTCCACCATTATAGTTTTATAGTAAGGCCTTTCTCCCATGGTAATAGGTAGTTGAACTATCCCTGATGGGTAAACACAAGATTCTCCGAAACCATGAAAGACAGTCTTAATAGGCCTCAGCCTCTAATCATCAATTGCCAAGAAGTCTAGAGTTTCCTTAAAGATGATATCAGTCAAACTCCTTGTGTCCCTAAGATTAGGTTGAACTGAGCTATTCCTACTATTAAAGTTATTATCAGTGCATCATCATGCGGGTAATGAACCCGCACTTCATCATCGTCTGTGAACATAATGGGCGCAGAAGCGAGCTTCTGCTTTTTCTCGGCTCAGATATTCATAATGTGAATGTTCGATGAGGTACTTAGTAGTGAATATTTCGAATAATTCTTCCTTGATCTGTTCAAATTCCCTGCCAGTGTAGCCTCGCCTGAAATCACCATAACTTACTCTTCCTACCTCCACTCATGTTCAATTTCTTGATTCGAGGTTCTAAACTCTTCTTCAGTTCTTGCCATGAAGTCCGGTAGGTAATTATTTCGAACTAGCATCTTGATCTGGCCCTTGAGATCAAAGCACTGATATGTCAGGTGTCTAAGACTTTGATGGAATTCGCAAAACTTTTTCTTAGCTTCCAACATTGGTTTGGTTCGCATAGGGCGGGGTTCCATCAATATGGTTCCTCGTTTTTTGATCTCTTTCCAGACCTGTGAGACTAAAGCTTTCATGGGAGTAAAAGCTTGATCTCCCTGAACATAAGCTACTCTCTTCGTGTTATCTCTTCTCGGTGAGCGGTATCCTCTCGAGGAAAGCTCATCTCTTCCACCTAAAGTCCTTTTTCAATCCTGAACTTGTCTGCCTTTTTTATCGTCACGTCTCCTTCTTAGATCGGATATGAGATTTCAGGTTTCATAGCGAGGCTGGAGTTCAAAAGCTTTTTCTTCTCTCAACTTGAAAGTGATTTGATCTTCAATTTTAATTTCATTTAACAGCTTCCTCTGAGCTATTTCGTAAGTGATAACAAATGGCTTCCGCACAGCATACCATCCATGGTCTACCCATAAGCCTTTCTTGAGAGCTTCTATAGCTCAAGAGTGGTGATAATCCCCCAACTCCATCACTTCATCATAGTATCTTTTAACGAAATTCTTGAAACTTTCACTTTCTCATTGTTTCATGAGCAGTAATGAACTTGAAGTCTTAAGGCCAACAGCAGCCCCTCTAAACTCTTCCACAAATGCTCTATATAATTGCTCAAAACTGCCAATGCTGCCAAGAGTCAAGCTAATGAACCACTTTCTTACTTGCCCTTCCAATGCTAGTGGGAACAGACGATACATCTAAGACTCGTCTAACCTTTGGATCAATATCATCTTCCTGAACAGATCCATGTGTAGGGAAGGGTCAGTCTTTCTTGTAAAGGATTTATCTAGGGCATCTTGAACTTCCTGGGAAAAACAAGATCTAGTATTTTTTGTGACAAAGGGGATTTAGAGTATAACCCCATCCTTGATACAGACTCACCTCTCATTTGCCACTCCCTTTTCTTCTGGTGCTCCAACTCCTCGACCAGTTTTCTAACTTGAGCTTCAAGATTCTCGACATAATCATCATCTTTCATGGCTTCCCTTCTTTGAGGTGGACTTAGCAGTGAGCCTTCTTTTTGTCGTTTCTAATC
Source organism: Cedrela odorata (assembly GCA_035584115.1). Taxonomy (NCBI): domain Eukaryota; kingdom Viridiplantae; phylum Streptophyta; class Magnoliopsida; order Sapindales; family Meliaceae; genus Cedrela; species Cedrela odorata. The sequence goes on along the minus strand of JAXCLQ010000013.1, from coordinate 5,455,308 downwards.
AAGAAACGTCTTCATGTCCTCTTGACAAAAAATTGTTACCCAATCCTCTCTTACGGACAATCGTTAAATCGTCAAGTGAATATTCAAATGTAGTGGCGGGTTTGCCGTGGAGCTTTAAAACATCATTACAATCCTTTAATTCCTTGGGGAAATGATCGAAAATCTTCCCTTTCCCCTTTTTCGTAGAAGTATACTTTCCCCTGGTAGTGTTATGTTGATATTCAATTCCATGATTCATGGTGCGCAAAGCATTCAGTACACTACTTTTAACAGTTTCTACCAGTTTAGGTATCTCCATCCTTGGAGAACCGATTTAGAGCATCTTTTTCATTCTTGCCACTTTCTTTGTTAAAGCTTAAATCTGTTTGTCCTTTTCTATGTGCTACTTCTCATTCTCAGTCAATCTCTTAGCCAACCAGGCTGTCTTCGCAATCTCCAAACAAAGAGGAATTTGATGTGGTGACGAAGCCTCTAAATCATGATTTATGCCCTCCAAAGGTAACGGTTGATCACCGATATCCTGATTAATAGTTGTGTTCTCCTCATGGGCATTGTCGCATAGATTCCCTCTCGTTGTTGCTCGGTTCCTAGTGGCATATGTTCGTGAAGTGGTTATAATCTCTTGTCAATGTTAATTTCTGACTTTTCATTCAAATTTTCACAGACGGTGCCAGATGCTGATGTAGTAAAAAATTCTCCTTGGATTCTACACACTAGCAACAACCTTTCATTCCTTGCCTGATGGTGTATTTAATCTGTGATCACAACAAGAGCCTAAGGGGGTAAAAGCCAATTGTCCAGTGAAAACACTCTAATGCTTAAGTTAAGGTTTTGCTTATAAATATTTTTGGAAGAGAGAAGAATCAAAGAGAATATAGGCTTGAAATCTCCAAGTTTTAAGGTCGTACCTAGTTATTCTTAGTTCTTTTTTGTAGGCATTCATGTCTCTCAAATATAGTAGAATTCTATGGAATCCTAAGATAGGCATCTTATTAAGCAATAATCACAGAGATTCCATTAGATAAACATCAACTTTAGGATTCTATAAGATCTCATGCCCTTTCTGCGTAGATTATATTCACTAAGCTTAGGATTCTTATTATACGAAGAGTTTTTACTTGTTAAGAATCCTTGTTATAGAATAATCCAAAAAATATATAGGAATGAAGTGAATTCTTCACAGACACGTAATTGTAATGAGGTCTCAAAAACCACTTCATGAAGTTTCTCTGAGTAAATGAGACGGACTCTCATGCACATCAAAGATCTTTATTAATACACTCGAGATCTTCATAAAGGATCTTAGTTTAAGCTGTTGACCTGAGGTCTTTAACTTGACTTTCGTGCCGACCTGTGACCTTCTAACCGCCCTTGAGAGGTCTCGGATTTTAGTTTGAGATGCTGATCTGAGGTCCTCAATTCGACTTTCATACTGACCCAAGACCTTCTAATTACCCTTGAGAGGTCTTGGCTCTTGCCAAAATTAAGGTTTTCCTTATCACCAGGATAGTTCTTCTCAGGCGATGTTAGGTCTCGGAATGCTACTTATCCTTTTACACATGATTGTTTTAGGTTTATAACCCATTGAGCTCCGCGTGTTCTCTGGGCTATATACCTAGCAACTAGTAATTTGAAGAGTACTGACCTCAACTTTGTGGGCTTCCTGGATAACCAATGCAAATAAGGTGCCCCCACCCACAACTTCTTTTTCAAGAGACAGCATAATAATTCTTCTTAAAGAGGAGTCTTTTTTGTCATGCAGTACTTGTGACTCACTTTCCATTTAAACCTCATTGTCATGTTGCGCCAATTACTAGTACTGGACCCAATTTTACCAACCATTATATGCTCAAAATAATATCCAACCCTTACAATGGAAGAGAAAATAAAGTGATAACAAAAGAAAAGCCTTGGATATCAAATGATACAGCCTTGTATTTCTCCTGGGAGTTACTAGCAATAGAAGTTGTCAAGCAACTCAATGACTCATGAAATTGTAGTTAGAGTCATTGTCTACTAGTACTATCACTAGGTATTTGCTAATAAAAGCATGTAACTTCATGGTGTGTGGTCTCTTTCAACCTGAAAGGGCATGAAGAGTGATCTTTGCTTATTTCTCTACTACTTCTTTTTCCAATTCATTGATTATCAACCCATATTTTGTGGCGTTGTTGCAAGCCTCACCTTCCTCATCTTCATCTTCTCCACTTTTGATTAAAAAGAGCTATGGCATCTTGCACTTATAGCCTAGGGTGAATTGGTCATTTCAATTGATGAACATACCTCTTTCCTGCTTTTGCTGCATCTTTTTCCATACATATGCTTAATTGGAGAGCTAACAACTTGTTTTAGTGTTGTAATTGCTACTATAGGTGCTAAAGCTGGGAGAAGTCGCGCAAATGGGATAACGCGTGCCACTTTTATATGTCCTTACCTTCGTTTCCTTAC
>JAXCLQ010000013.1:5438658-5452760 GCA_035584115.1 Cedrela odorata | reverse complement strand
TCCTTACCTTCGTTTCCTTACGAGCTGGTCATCCTTCATTCTAGCTACTATAATAGCCTCACGTAAAGTCCTAGGATTAGCCATTCGCACTTCATTTGTAATATCTGTTGTAGATTCCCCATCCACAAGCTACGACCTTTTAACGATCCGTGCGGAAAAAACTTCTGAAAGATCGTTAACAAATATATATATATATATATATATGCAAACTTTAATATCTTTAAACATTTTAAAATAAAAATAAACAAGAGTTAAGAAATTATACCCAAACTTGATTTTCAGATTAACTAGTAATCTCCAACTAGTCTCCAAGCATATCCATACGTCGGATTAATAACGATGATTTTGGTTATATATTGGGAGACTTGAAACAAGGTTTATTAGCTTCAATAAGCCAAGTATAATTTTTTGACACTTAGAAAAAAATTTCCTTGCTAATATGGAATATATGAAACATATTCCATCTTTTCCTTTTGTTGAGGATGCCGTCTAGGACATAAGTAAAGCTCAATAGATAGTGAACCCATGTTAGAGTCCCATGAAGAATGAAAGAATAGCTTGAGGCCAGGCTCGATCCAAAAGACATTATCCAAGGGATAACAACGACCTCAGGTATAGTAAAGGCCGAAACCTCTTGAGGTTGTATAAAAAGTCTTAGGTTCAGATATCAATTCCGAGACTTCTCCTACTCATGAAGGCTTTGGGAACAGCTTGAAGGAAGTCTAAAAAATACAATGCAATATGAGTTCATCACTAGGTAGTTACTATCAGCAAAGAATTCATTCTCTCTTCAATTTCTTTCCAGATTATAAAGAATCCTTAGCCTAGTAGATGTATTTTGTAAGAATAGCTTATTCCATAATAAGGATCCACGGCCTGGTAGACATATTCTGTAAGAAGGGCTCGAAATCGCGCAAAATCCAAAAAATCAATGCTTATAAAATAGAATTTCCGTGATTCTCAGAATCTAAGTACGACTATGATCATTATTTCTAGATTTCATGAAATTCTACAAAATTTGGTAGACTTAATAAAAAACAACATCTATAAAAAGAAGATCAGGGACAACCAAGTACGTACTATGAAATAGACCTAGAATATATAAGCAATCAGTCATAGTCATTTTCCTTTTATTCTCTCTCTCCCACAAAAATTTACAAGTAAAAACTTGACTTAAGCATCGGAAGGTTTTCGCAGGACCACCGGATTTTCACCCTCCTTTGTTCTTATTGTGGTTTCAGGTTAAACGACATTCAATCAAGAGGAGAAAATTGGTGTTGGTGCACTAAGTCCACGAAAGGATTTTTGTTGCATCAACACCTTTGTTCTTTTTTTTCTCTCTCTCTTTCTCACTTGTGTTTTGAAAGAAAATTTCTCAAACCCATTCAAAATGACTGTTGGAAATTGAAATTTCTAACTCCACTCGTTTTTTTGTTTCTTTTAACTAAGATAACACTTACACTCATTGGTAGATTCCAAAATCCATTTAAAATCAATTAATATAAATTAATTAATATGATCCAATAGTAATCAAATTAATAAATACTCATTGATGGATTCCAAAATCCATCTAAAATCAATTAATACAAATTAATTGATATTATCCAATATTGATCAAATTAATAAATACTCATTGATGAATTCAAAAATCCATCCAAAATCAATTAATTCAAATTAATTAATATTATGCAACATTAATCAAATGAATAAATACTTAATAAATAAAAAATGAGAGACAATAATAAAATTAATTATCATTACATATTGTTGGGTGTATAGTCCAGTATGCCTAAGGCCCACAAGGTTACGGGCATTGAATGACCCTGTATGTGGAAACTAAAAGTGTACCAAGACTAAGCATCACCTGAGAAGAGCTGTCCTAATAGTAAAATACACGAGGCTTTCTCAGAAGCTAAGACCTAAGAGAATAAATAGGTCTCAGGTCGGCATCCCAAATTGATGCACAGGTCTTTATCACAACTTATAAAGGTCTCGGCCATAGCTTATAAGGGTTTTAGACATACAACACCTGAGCTCATCTCAGATGAGTAGAGAAGTCTCAGACAAAGATTCTCGAGACCTCTCGACACTTACGTGTTTATAAATGGTTCATTTTCTTCCCATATATTTCCTGGACTATCCTTTAATAAGGATTCTTGCTAATTAAGACTTCTTACATAATAAGAATCCTAAGGGTAAGCTTCATGTAAAAGGCAGTGAACCCATAAAATTTGAAAGTCGATACTTAACATATAGAATCTCTGTAATCCTCAGGCAATGAGATACTTGTTTCCAGATTCCATAGGGATTCTACCATCTTTGAGAAAAATAAAAACATCTAAAAAAGGAGATTAACTACAACCAAGTACAACTAATGAAACTTTGGCAAAAAGAACCACAATTCTCCAAAGTTCTCTCTAAAGTAAAACCCTAACTTAAGTATCGGAGGGTTTTCGTCGAACAAGCAACTTTTACCCCTAAGGTTACATTATGGTTGTAAGTCAAAAAAAGGTCTAAAGAGAAAGAAGATAGTTGCTGGTGTACAGGATCCACATAAGGGATTTTTGTTGTATCAACATCTAGCGCCGTCTGTGGGAATCGAACAAAAAGTCGAAAACCACTACGAGAAAGAAAGGACATGGCTACTTCACAAACATATGTAACTAGAAACAAGGCAATGAAGAAGGGAAATCCCCACGACAATACCCTTGTGGAAAATACGATTTTTAATTAAGATATCGGCAATTAACTACAACTGTTAAAGGCATAAATCCTAATTCAGAATCTTCATCACCACACTAACTCCCCCCTCGCCCGAAAATGGCAAAAACCACATGGTTGGCCAAGAGAATGGTTGAGAATGAAAAACAGCACTGAAGAAGGACAGACAAATTTGGGCTTTAGTAGAAGATGTTGCAAGAATGAAGAAGATGTTCCAAACCAGTTTCCCAGTTATGGAGACACCCAAACAGACAAAAGTTGTTGAAAGCAGTATGTCAGACGCCCTACATGCTGTGAACAGTAAAACCGGGCACCAACAGAATGCTACCAGAAAGAGGTATACTGCCTCAAAAAAGGGAAAAGGGAAAATCTCCGACTATCCCTTCAAAGAACCTCGAGGTGATAATGATGCCTTTAAACCCCTCACGAGCCTGCACCGATGTTTGAATATTCACTTGACCATTTAATAGTTATACGTAAGAAAGGATCAAGTAATAACCCTAATCAAGAGGACATGAAGACATTTCTTGATCAAAAATGACAAAGAGAATGTTAGGTAAGGAGTCTACCCCAAAAAAGGAGATCTAGAGAAGATAGTGATCGGGTCGAGAATCTAGAGGTTCGTTTTCAAAAATTGGTCGAGGAATTAGAGGACAAAAGGAAAAGAGAAAAACAAAAGGGAGACAGGTCCACTCTAAAGACAGGATTTTATTCTAAGTCCTCTTTTTCTCAAAAAAATATTGGATCTCATTCTTCCTAAAAAATTCAAGATGCCCCAAATTAACCCCTTCACAGGGAAGACCGACCCTTCCCTGCATATGGATTTGTTCAGAGAGATGTTATTAATCCAATGGTTGAACGAGTCCTAAATGTGCCAAATGTTCTCGCTAACCCTAGAAAGACAAGCAAAAAAGTGATTCACTAGTCTAAATTTTGGCAGCATTGGCAGTTTTGAACAGTTGTACGGAGTATTTGTGGATGAGTTCAGAGGGACACTGTCAACCTCAAAACTCCCAATTTGTTGCTGCTCATAAGTAGGGAAAGAGTGAAAGCCTCAGGAGCTTTATCAAAATATACCATGACAAGGTGATGGAATTGGGGGCCTATCACCATTCCCTATCTTGGAAGGTTCAGAAAAGGCTTGCAGGTCAATCGAGGATGGTACATAATATGAAAATCGTTCGTCATCACCTACGAAACAACTAGGAGAAAGCTATTAAATGAGATCAAAATTAAAGATCAAATCGCCCTCAAGCTCAGAGAAGAAAAGGCTTTTGAGCCATAAACCCTTGGTGAAACACAAAATCTCATAACCAACCAGAGAAGAAGGCGTGACAATAAGAGGAATTTTCGAGACTTCGACGAAAAGGGCAGATAAGCCTAAGATCGGCATAACGCATCAGAAAGAAGAGGCGAATTTTTCCCAAAAAGGTATCGCTCGCCGAGAATAGAGGACACAAAGAAAGTAGTCCACATCTAAAGAGATCGAGCTTTCACTCCCCTGAAAGCTCCCCTTTCACAAGTCTGGCGGGAGACCAAAGAATGGGGGACCATATCCCCCCTGCAAGCCAAACCAATAGAGAAAGCTAAGAACAAGTTTTGCGAGCTCTACCAAAGTGCTGACCACTTGATGGACGAGTATTTTGACCTCAAAAGTCAAATTGAGATGCTAATCTACAATAATTATTTGTTGGACTTTGTACCCAAGAATGAATAAGGATCCAAAGCATCGGATCAATAAGTCGAACAAGAAATGAGACATGAGGAGCAGGTCATCGTGATTTTGGGCGAAGCGACATTAGCAGAGAATTCAAATAGATTGAGGAAGAATTATTCAAGATACTCCCTAGCCAATATTGTCTCAGACATTCACGTCATGAATGTCCGAGCTGAGAAGAAACAAAAACTCGCCTTGGTATCCATTATGTTCACAAATGAGGACGAGGTAGGAGTTCACTATCCACATGATGATGCACTGGTAATAACCTTAACATTAGGAACGACTCAAGTCAGCCGAATATTGGTAAACACTAGGAGCTCAACCGACATTATCTTCAAAGAAACTCTCAACTCCTTGAAGATTAAAGATCTGAGACTAAGACCTGCCGAGACCACCCTAGATGGTTTTGGAGAAACATGCGTTTATCCTTTGGGAATAGTGCAACTACCCATCATTATGAAAGAAAAGCCGTACTAGAAGAATACAATGGTGGAGTTCCAAGTGGTCAATCTCAAAATGCCTTACACTGTTATTCTGGGGAAACCCTTTCCTTAGAACTATGAAGGCATTCTGGGGAAACCCTTTCCTTAGAACTATGAAGGCAGTAGAGAGTGTGTACTATTTAAAATTAAAATTTCGAATAGGAGATGAGATTGGGATTGTCAAGGGGAATCAAAAAGAAGCTCAATCATGTTTTGCAATTTCTTCAAGAATTTTGTACTGCCTGTAAAAATTTCCATAGAACGAAGTCATAGAAGTTAACGAAGATAACCCGCGAGATAAGCTAATTGCAAAGAAACTTAATCAGGATGATAAACCATTAACCTTAGAACCGATGGGCGAACTTGAGTTCATTGTTTTGAACCAAGAATTGCCCTAGAAAACGGTTAAGATTGGTGCCCAACTCCTAAGAGAGTTGAACTCGAAACTTAAGGACATTCTAAGACAACACATGGGCGTTTTTGCATGGTCTCATAAAGACATGCTAGGTATAAATCCTCGGGTGATCTCCCATCGACTTTCTATTGATCCCTAACATAAGCCAGTAAAGCAAAAAATGAGACCATTCAACACAGAAAAAAGAAAAGCAGTACACGCAGAGGTGAACAAGCAAAATTTATCAGGGAAATGCACTACCCAAAGTGGGTATCTAATGTAGTAATAGTTAAGAAGGCTAATGGGAAATGGAGAATGTGCGTAAACTTCACAGATCTGAATAAAGCTTATCCCAAAGATAGTTTCTCGCTCTTTCGGATCAATCAATTAGTAGACTCAACAACTGATCATGAACTGTTAAATTTCATGGATGCATTTTCAGTATACAATCAAGTCAGAATGCATGAGCCAGATCAAGATAAAACAGCCTTTATCACCGACTAGGGATTGTACTACTATAGAGTAATGTCCTTCGGATTAAAGAACGCTGGAGCCACTGATTAGAAAGACCATAAAAGTATATGTGAATGACATGATCACTAAATCACTAAAGGCTGGGGACCACCTAAAGCATCTGAGTGAGACCTTCTCCTACTTAAAAAAATATAATATGAAGTTGAATCCCGAGAAATGCTCTTTTAGAGTATAGGCTGAGAAGTGCTTAAGGTATGTAGTCAATGAACGGGGCATCGAAGCTAATCCACAAAAGATCAAAGCTATATTGAATCTAAAATCTCCATCCAACCTCAAGGAACTGCAGAGTTTAACAGGTCGGTTGGCAGTACTGAGCAAGTTCCTGTTCAAAACTACTGACAAGTGTTTTTCTTTCTTTCAAATCATAAGAAAGGGAAAGAAAATTGAGTGGACAGAAGAATATAAGCATAGTTTTCAGGAGTTGAAACAGTATCTCGCATCTCTACCTCACCTAACAAGGCCCAAGATTGGAGACAAGCTGTATATTACCTTGCAGTAAATGACCATTCAGTAAGTTCAGTGTTAGTGAAGGAAGATGCTTAGAAAATTCATCGTCTCATCTACTACACTAGCAAGGCGTTATTAGACACCAAGACGAGATATTTACCACTCGAGAAGTTAGCGCTAGCATTGGTGGTAATAGCCAAAAAGCTCAGACCATACTTTCAAGCTCATCAAGTGGTGGTGCTAACAAACCAACCTTTGAGATAAATTTTGCATCGGCCAAATCTCTTAGGTTGATTGGTGAAGCGGTCTGTCAAGCTCAGTGAGTATGATGTCGAATACAAACCCAGAAAGGCAATTAAGGGTCAAGCCTTGGCAGATTTCGTTGCTGAAAGATTAGTATCCGAGCATCTTTTCGTCTACAGATTGTAAAAAGGTCTCCTCTTCAGGAAAATTCGATCGCCCCAAATGAAGGAGAGTCGATCTGAAGCCTCTTTATTAATGGAGCTTCAAATGCTAAAAGGGGAGGAGCTGGTGTAGTCCTTATAAGTTTAGATGGGACAGAGGTAATGTATTTCTTAAATTTTGATTTCAAGGTTACTAATAACGAGGCAGAGTACGAAGTTTTGATTGCAGGGCTCAAATTAGCTCAGGTGCTAGGAATCACAAGCCTTAGTATTCACTATGATTCTTAACTGGTAGCTAGCTCGGACTATGACCTATAAAATCTTAAGGTAAGGGTATTATTGGCCAATATTCTCTCGGGATGCAGCACAGATAGCTAAAACTCGCCACAAAAGTCAAATGCATGACTGCATCTTAAGATAACCCCTAGATAAGCTGACCTCAATAACAAACCCTTGGCCTTTCTCCCAATAGGGGCTCGACCTCATTGGACCACTGCCACCAGCTCGACCTAACACAAAGTATGCCATAGTGGCCATTGACTACTTCACAAAGTAGGTGAAAGCCAGACCCTTAGTTACTATCACTAAGAAAAGGGTCACGATGTTCGTTAAACACAACATTATTTATATATTTAGAATACCTCAAGTGCTTACAGACAATAGAAAGCAATTTGACAATGTAAACTTCAGAGAATTCTGCTTAGATTTTTTAATTGATCTCAGATTCGCAACACCATCTCACTCAAAAACCAATGGACAAGTGGAGGCTGCCAACAAGGTCTTCAAAAAGGCCCTTAAAAAAAACTCAAAGAACACAAAGATGCATGGATTGATAAACTTCTCGAGGTTCTCTAGGCATACCGAATCACTCCTAAAGTAACCATAGGCGAAACTCCCTATAGTCTAGCTTTGGGGTGTAAAGCGATGATCCCAATTAAGGTCGACATACCAACTTTTCGAGTTAACAAGTATGACGAGACTTTCAATGACCAGAGCTTACACTTGGAGTTAGACTTGTTAGAGGAGAAAAGGAAATAGGCAATGATAAAAGCCATAGCTCATCAACAAAGAGTAACGAGGTATTACAACAAAATGTTTAGCACCGTTCTTTTCAAGTAGGGAATTGGGTTCTAAGACAAGTAACCCTGAACACTAAGGTGCCAAGAGATGGTGTTCTAGAAGTAAATTAGGAAGGACCCTACAAAGTTATTCAAATTCTTAGACTCGAAGTCTATAAGCTGGAATCCTCCTCAAGAAATAGAGTTCGAAAGCCATGGAATATCGAACGATTGAAGTTGTATTACCTTTAGAAATATCAAAGATTTGTAACAAATTTTTTAGCAGAGATTAATAAAGTTATTTTTCATTACTTGTTTCCGAAGACAGCCTACAAATAAATCTAACTTTTGAAACTTCTCGGGGTAATCTCCTCCTAAAGCCTGAGTATGGGTGACACGGTTCCCAAACATCAGCTTATCAATTGCTCGGAGGTAATAGTACCCTCAGCTCAAATAAGCCATTAGCACGGTCTTAGAGAGCATAAGAGCAAAAGAGGTTCTTGGAGGAGTACTTTCAAACGTCTCGGGGTAATCTCCTCTCGAAGCCTAAATATGGGTGACACGGCTCCCAGACGGTAGCTTCACATCTACCCCGAGATAATAGTATCCTTAGTTCAAACAAGCCATGAGCACAGTCTCAGAGAGCATAAAAGCAAAAGAGGTTCTTAGAGGACTACTTTTAAACGTCTCGAGGTAATCTCCTCCCGAAGCCCAAGTATGGGTGACATGGTTCCTAGATAGTAACTTCACATCTACCCTGAGATAATAGCATCCTTAGCTCAAACAAGCCTTAAATGCGATCTTAGAGAGTATAAGAGTAAAAGAGGTTCTCGGATGACTATTCTCAATGTCTCAAGGTAATCTCCTCTTGAACTTCAAATATAGGCGACACGATTCCCAGACGTTAGCTTTCTATCTACCCTAAGGTAATAACATCCTCAGCTCAAACAAGCCCTGAGTATGATGTCAGAATATAAGAGCAAAAGAGGTTCTCAGGCAATCACATTCACTCATCTCGGAACAATCTCCTTCCAAAGTTTAAGAAAGGATGGCACGGTTCCCAAGCATACACATCACATTCTCATTCCATGGATTCATAAGTAATCAGCTCACGCTTGAAGCTTAAAAGGTCTCAAGTACAAAATCGGTTACAAATCTCACATAATTTGAGAAAGATTGAATGATCAAATCGTCTTGGAGCAAGGATGTTTACTACTTAATGAAGGTTTCGGAAATAACTCCAAAACAGACCGAGGTTCATAGGCGCCTAAAGGAAATAATACCTTGAATTTTATCAATTCTAAAGCAAAAAAAATTTACAATACACGAAGGATGATCCGTCTTGGATTATTTAAAGCTTTATTACCAAACTGTTTGAAGTAAGATTAAAGTGTTGCAAATTCAAATAACAATTGAAGTATTATGGATAAAGCCTATCGTCGAAAGTAAAGGAAAACATAACACAGAGATAGTATGCTAAACCAAGAAATTTTCAGTGAAAGTTTTATTGATATACGAAGTCTGTTAAAAAAAACTAAACTAAACTACTTCAGCAGGCTGGTCGGCCAGAGGGTCGGTCGGAGGATTTACTGGGTCAACAGAAGGGGCCTCGGGATCAACAGTGTTTGAAAGAAAGGGAGAAGCCTCTATCTCCTTGGGAGAAGAGACCTCTACTGGATCAACTACAATAGTAAGAGGCGACTCAACGATAGGACCAGTGATGAATTCCTTAGAAGGCACGTACATCGTCTTGAAGTTGGGTGCTTCTCCCTCTCAAGGAACACCCCATCAGATTGATCCCCTTCTCGGCTCGGAGGCTAATGTCCCAAGGCCTCATACAGCCAAGTCAAATCGAAGTTGGGATACTGGCCTTGGAATGTCTCGTAAGTCAGATCAATACCATCATTGACACACTCAGGAAGCCGAGCCCCTATCATGTCCTCGTTCTCTTGAATCTTTTTGACCAAAGACAGATTTCTCTATCTCTCGGTCTCCAAAAGCTGCCTCAGTTCGCCACATGCTGTATTGAAGTCCTCGAGGCGCTTCTGGCTCTCTTCTCTCAAACCGTTTAGCTCGAACTCCAGGACCTCAACCCTCTTGCTAGCCTCAATTTGAGATGATTTGGCTGTGGCCACCTAACTTGGAGCTCTTCTCGCTCCCGATCCAACTTGCCAAGGTTGGACATGAACTTGGTCCTTTCCATTACCAAGTTCTTTTCTGCTTGTTCAGCCTTCTTCTTGGCCTCGGACGCCACGAGAGAAATTTTTCGTGAGGGTACCATATTGCAGCATGGTCGAGTAAAAAAGATGAAAAACACCAACACAAAATTGTAAGGAGAAGTTATAATAGGCTTAATTTGTTATGAAAAATCAAGGAAAAACACTTACCGGACCCAACCATTTCAGCTAAAAATTTAATAATAACTCCCCTGAAAGCCCAGTAATGTCCTCAAAAAATTTGTGGCTGATACTCTAAACTTGCAGATTGATACATGGGAGAAAATACTTAAAGAACTTCTGTTTCCCCGTGAGAAGATCCTTGGGAAGAAACTCGCATGATCCGAGAGACTCCTTGTCGGCCTGGGTAAACATCTGTTTTTTTTTCTTGGCTCTCTCCTCAAAAGCCGCAATTGTAGCCTTGCGTTTCCTTTTTCCCTTATCAGCAGGAAGAGCTAGAAAGGGGTGTGGGGCCTTAGATCACCACCCCTTTACTAGGGGTCAGGGGGCAAGCCAAACTAGAGGCACCAACTACTCCTGAGGCTTTAACCGGGCCTTTTGAGGTAGCCTTCGATGGCTAAGGAGCCTTCTCAGCTCTCTTCTCCTTTGCTAACTTTACAAGACCTCAAAGAAGTCTAGAGAAGGATTTCTGGAAGCCATCTTGCCTATAATATTAAGTAAAGATTAGATACAACAATTCGAACTCAAGGATGGGTTATCTTAAGATAATTACCTTCTTGGATGGCCTTCTCCAAGACCAGTTGATCCCTAGATACCCAAAAATCAATGAAACCTGACTGGATTTTCTCGTCTTCTGAGAGTAAAATGCTCTGGTCAAAAGCTAACAACCTAGTCAGTCTCATCGGTTATAGAGATCTAACGTAGGCTTACCACTCCAAATGACTGCTTCCCTAAAAGCTCTTGGCACGTGAAAATAGAGAGCGGAATTCCAATTATGTCTAACAAAAAATCACTTCTTTTTCCAGTTCTTGTTAGAGGTAGTGTTGATAGTAATGGTGTTCGTCTCACCAGGTCAATTTTGAAGGTAAAATCATCTTGGAATTTTTATTGGGTTCCTTTTCAATATATACAGATGTTCAATTTCCTCAAGAGAGAGGGCAAAATCGGAGATCTAATGCTACAAAACGTACAGACCTGACAGGATCCTCAAATTATTCAAGTTCAATTGGTAAGGAGGAATCCTGAAGAAGACAAGAATTTTGGTAAAATAATTCTAGAGGGGGACCCTAATACCTATATGGAAAAATTCTTCATTGAAGGCTATCTCACCTTCAGGCGGACAACTTGGAAGCTCATTTGCCTTTGGAACTCTAAAGATAAATCCCCTCAGAAATTCTATACAACCTAGTGTACACCTCTAAGTCTAATTTTGTTATGATAATGGTAATTCTGTCCTCTTCGAACTGCACTAGGTCTCGCCTCATCGAGATAGGAGAAGTAACAAGGACGATGGCTATCCCTTGCTAGAGTCATTTCCCCCAAAAGCCATTTTCTGTTTTTCACAGAAGAGAAATAGAGGGTTAAAGGCCGTTTCAAGGTCATCAACAACTTAAGGGGTGGGCCTAAAGGTCTCTAAACCTAAGAAAATGTCTACCAATTTCCTTAATCAACCAATTATGCCACAAAACCAACCACAAATAGATAAAGAAAAGAAAATGAGACTTACTGTTGATAGTTGCTGAAAGGAAAAACTTGAAAAGTTTTCAAAGATCTAAAATCATGTTGTTGTAGTCTTACTGCTGTTGAGGTCATTTGAAAAGGAAAAATAACAGCATAAAGGTGAAGAAAAAAGTAAAAAGGTAAAAGGTGGAGTATTTAAAGGAATGGAAGAACCCCAACCACCGATGCACATTATAGATCAACGGATAAGATGACGCCATGTCAAAATAGAAGCTGAATGAATGTTTTTCATTTATGAAAATAGAGCGACCATCATTAGGAACAATTAGATCTCTAGAGGCCCGAGGCATCATAATCCCAAAAGCTAACCTTCTTCTGCCACGTATTGGAAGCAAGCGAGTTTCAAGCTGAGCATTTAAAGGCAGAAAGTTGGCACGTCTTTTGGAATGAGTACTTTAGTTTTTGTCAAAAAAAAACAGTTATTTTTTACTAAAACTAGAGGGCCTGATGTTGGGTGTATAGTCCAGAGTATGCCTAAGGCCCACAAAGGTTACAGGCCCTGAACGGTCTTATATGTGGAAACTAACAGCGTACCAAAATCAAGCATTACCTAAGAAGAACTGTCTTAATGGTAAAAGACACAAGGCTTTCTTAGAAGCCAAGACCTAAGGGAATAAGGAGGTCTCGGGTCGGCATTCCAAATTAATGCACAGGTCATGATCACAACTTATAAAGGTCTCGGCCATAGCTTATAAAGGTCTCGGCCACAGCTTATAAGGGTCTAAAACGTACAACACCTAAGCTCATCTCGGATGAGTAGAGAAGTCTCAGACAAAGATTCTCGAGACCTCTCAACACTTATGTATTTATGAAGAGTTCATTTCTTTCCCATATCTTTCTAGACTATCTTCTAATAAGGAATCTTGTCAATTAAAACTTCTTACATAATAAGAATCCTAAGGGTAAGCTTCATGTAAAAGGCACGTGATCCCATAAAGTCCGGAAGCCGATGCTTAACCTATAGAATCTTAGTGATCCTCGTGCAACAAGATACTTGTTTTTGCATTCCATAGGGATTCTACAATCTTTGAGAAAAATAAAAATATTTATAAAAGGAGATTAGCTACAATTAGGTATGACTCCTGAAACTTTGGCAAAAGGAACCACAATTCTCTCAAGTTTTCTCTCTAAAGTAAAACCCTAACTTAAGTATCGGAGGGTTTTTGTCAAACAATCGGCTTTTACCCTTGAGGAAACATTGTAGTTGCAGGTTGGAAAAACGTCCAAAGAGGAAGAAGATCATTGCTAGTGCACAAGATCCACAGAAGGGATTTTTACTGCATCAACATCTAATAATAATTAACAATAATTATTTGACTTTTCAATCAAATAAAATAATATTAAATAAAAGAAGATATTTTTCATATTACTAAATTTCTCTAATTAATAAATTAAAGAAATGATTTTGATCATCCATTTGGTGATGAATGGACAAAATTGAACTAGATTTTAACACTTAAAACGTATAATCTATCCAAAAGTAATAAATTAACAATTTAATAATTTAATAATAAATAAAATAAATATAAATTTTATCAGTCTCTCATATATGCGAAAATTATATTTACAGTATTACAGAAATTTATCGGAACATTTTTCAAACTTACGGGTGTTAGTTTATCATTGTCGGGAAGCTTATTCTTTACATTAAAGAACAAAATTGTCTTCTGATCAACATATTAGAGCAATTTAATTTTCGTCAATACGAAATATCATTAACTGACTTAATGATATTTATTATGCCCATCGTCAACTACCGATTAATGTGTGTGACCCCCTGATTTTACCGTAAACTAGACATGAGACGATACTAACCCTTTCGCATCATTTCTGTACCACCCATTGTAACTGAATTCTCAATAATCATGAGTGACCTCTAGCAAAATATCATGACCCCTACAGGAAGTGTATTTCGAAATAAAGTCATATAGTCGCACTTACGTGTAGTAAAATTCCTCCACTGTTGACTCCCGATCAAATGCGGGTCATAGTGTCATCAAACCCCTAACTTGATCATCGGATTAAAAACTCAATCCTATACAGGATTCAAGTATCCGTAAAACTCATTTTAAAAAACCTTGTACTCTAGCTAGAGATTTAATTCCTGCCTATGACTGTCCCGATTAAGATCTCAAGCTCAAATATCTAAGTTAGAAAATTCTATAGTAATCATCACATGTCCTCATATAATAAGAACACATTGTATTCAAGCTTCTTTCAACAGGCATGGCTAACTCAGTTTGATATACACAAATGAATGACATGTCTTAGTACAGAAGGCAATGTAATACCTCAGGTTAAAGGACTAGTGGTACACTAATACGGCTGTGTGATGTATCATTGATTGTGGATAATCACTCATGTGATTCATCATATTTGGTCACATTCAATAACACGTTTACAAACGTATTACCTATATTTATGC
>JAXCLQ010000013.1:5410153-5438558 GCA_035584115.1 Cedrela odorata | reverse complement strand
GGATAATCACTCATGTGATTCATCATATTTGGTCACATTCAATAACACGTTTACAAACGTATTACCTATATTTATGCTCTTGTGACATAAGACATATCACCCAATTATTAACATCGAATACTAATTAATGGCAGCAATAAAACATGTCAGTCATGCAATGTCATTATCTCTAATGATATTACCTCAACCAAGAACTGATTCGAATGTATTTAGATCGGAGACTCTGTACTCATATTTATAATTTTTGTAAATAAAGTCTCAACACATAATATATCACAGAATCTCATTCTGCATTAAATATAAAATTAAAATTAGCAATTGAACAAATACAAAATGAAATAATTGTCATTAGTATATATATATATATATATACATACTAAGAAGTAATATCTCTGAACCGTATGTCACGATTGATTCTAAGATATATCTTCAACAATATTATCACGTAAACCACCTAAAAAGGTTCTATAAGAGCATAATGAGGCCACCCATCCACCTTATTAGCCAAACTCTCAAATTCACATTGGTAATCCCTAAGAATACTCGTTTGTCTCACTCAGGACAGCGCTTCGTCAAAACATTCATACTCCATGTGGCCGAATCGGATCATGATCTCACATTTGAGCAAACCCCAAGTAATTTACATCCCTTTATTCCTTTTGACCTTTATTCCTTCTGACCCTCTTGAGTCATTGCCACCATTGATTCGCTTCTTCCTCAAAATAGAAAAAGGTTAAAGCCACTTTTTTTCCTTGCCAATCTCTTAAAAGACGAAGTACTAAGAAGCTCTATTAAGCCATTTTGTGGGATCATCACCAGAGAATTTTGAAAAATCCATCTTGGTGAATCTAGTGCAATTAAATGGTAGGATCCCACCTCTCAATTAGACCCTCTCAAGAGTTAGAGCCCTTCTCTTGATACCGATGATTTTTCTCAAGACATACGAAACCCAAATAAGAAATCAACGACCTCCTTCATCTTGTCCTCCATTCCTCGCATTTAAGCTCTTGTTCCCCAAAATTCGGTCGTTGATTGCTGCAAGCCATCGCACACCTCTTGCAGTTTGAACTCTAGTCTGTCGAGTAGTTCCTTGTTGAGGGCCATGGAAACCTAGCTATGACACTAGATTTGTTGGAACCCAAAAATTAATCAAACTGAAATACTTGAATTGCAATAAAACTCTCCAAATTTAGGCTGGAAATAACACCATAATTACAATCAAATTTATTGTCTAGTATATTTGTATGCAGACTTATTTATAGAAATCAAACCAACGGCTACCTCTTAAATAAACTCAACAATTCTAAATAAACTCAACAACTCTTAAATAAACTCAACAAAATCTCTCTACCGTGCACCTAAAGACAAGTATCTGGTGATTAAATGATTTCCCTTTGAATTGCTTCTGCTTCCACGTCAGTCTCCTTCTGAACTAGTCTTCCACGTGCTATAGTCAACATAGCCAAGTATCTGCATCTAACACAACTTACAAAGCTATTCCATTGATCCCACCTTTATGCACAAAGAAAAAAAGGGAAATTTTCCAAAATGACAACTTTGGCCCCTCAATTGATATAAATAACCTAGTTTTTTTTTTTTACCAAATTAACCAAAGAAGTATTATTTGGACGAAAATGTCCTCAAGTACAAAAAAAAAACATAACAAACTTTTTATTTTTGCATTTCATTCTCGCACCCGAAATTATTATTTTCGCACACAATATTCTCTCTCACAACTTTGCTTTTTTTGTAAGTTTGTGTTTAGTATGTTGATTTTTTTTTATGATGTAAGGGGGGGTGTTGTTGTTCCAAAACTAGTTGATTTTCCGACGAAATCAAACTCCAAAATCACTTTTTTGTTAATTTTTGAAAAAAATCGTTGAATATGTTGATTATTGTTTGTGTTTGGGATGCTTTGTCATTATTTTGGCCGAAAAATACATCGGTTTTGGTGCTTGACTTGATCGAAAAATGCATGGGTCGATGTGGCTTGAAAATTGGATATTTTGATTGAACACCGAGAAATGCAATTTTCACTCAAACTGAAATTCGAAAGTTGACCACATGATTTTGCATTTTAGTCCATTTTTATTTGTATTTTAGTCTAGAATTGGAGCATACCAATCCGTCATTCTCTGGTCAATTTACATCAATATTTTTTATCATTTTCATCTACATTTTCGGTCAATTTCCACCCATATTCATCAATATTTTCGACCATTCTCCGTTAAATTAAGCCACATTTTCAACAACACAACCCCAACACAAATAATCAACATGTAAGAAAACATCAGCACACCAAGATGCATGCATGAAAAAAATGGAGTAAAACTTACCAAAAATGCGTTTTAGCCGCCGATCTCACCTCCTTTCACTCCTCCGTCATCGAACTTGGAGAGAATGTTTAGAGAGAGAGTTTCGAGCATGAATTTTAGACATGCATGAAAAGAAAAAGTATTATTAAGTGTTTGGAATGGGAGTATTTTAGTTCAAAAGTAAGTTGTTTGGTCATTTTAGTAAACATTAAGGAATATAGTCATTCAGTTAAATTAGAGACCAAAAGTGATCATTTTGAAAAATTTACCAAGAAAAAATGACAAATCTCTTTCTCCATCCCTTTAGTCACAACAGGCAGATAAGCAGGCATAAAGTTTGCCTTGAATGCTTCCATTTCCAAGAAGTTTGTCCATTTATATGCCTGTAGCATCTTAATTTGTTCGTGTTTTTGTTGATTACTTACATTATTTTGCTTAGTGGTCCATCTCTATATTTTTCTCAAGGCAATGTGTCTTTTAACTTCATTTGTATTGCACCTCTAAACATTCATCGACAAGGAAATTAATCATAGAATTTTATAAAAAAATTTACCAAAGAAATTCCTTGACTAGTCTTCTTCTCAGGAATAATTGCAGCATTATCGCTCATTCGCTTGGAAACAATGCATTCCATATGAATTTTTGGGTCAATTTGATGCTATTAATTAATGATCCATCAGTAATATGATAATTTTCTTGACTTAAAAAGATTTGAAGCAATCATAATTCGTATATGTTTGCCCAAACCAATTTTGGTCTAATTTAAGAAATTTGTTAATTGATTTTAAATGTAATGGGCCCATATATAATAATAGGCCAACAGGTACAGTTTAATTTTAAATAGGAGTAATGCAAGCAAAAGAGTCATGCAGATCGGATAAAGAGACCTCTAGAGTTCATGATTGGAGATTGTCTTCCTGTAGGTTTCTCCTCGTACGGGTATTTCGCAATTTGGAGTTAAAGGCAAGTTGGCGACAAGATATGCTAGACCTTTTGAGATTCTTGAGAGAGAGGGCTCAGTTGCATATAAGTTGGCCATGCCATCACAGATGTCCCACGTGCAGAATATTTTTCATGTTTCGATGTTGAGAAGGTATCAGCCGGAACCCACTTACATCATCTCGTGAATTGAGATTCATATACAAGAGGATGCGACTTAAAACGAGACACTAGTTCAGATCTTGGATCAAAAGGTTAACATCCTCCGTAAGAGAGAAATCTTACTTGTAAAGGTTTTGTGGCAATATTATAGTAGCGATAAGGTTACTAGGGAGCTTGAATTCGGACGCAAAAGCGTTATCCTAATTTATTTGACTTTTGAGAAGATACAATAAATTTCGAAGACAAAATTTTCTTTAGGGGTCAGAGTTATCACTCCCTTAAAAATATTAAATAAATACATGTTTATTTTGCATTTTGAAAATTTTCGGTGAGATTAAATTGTGAGAAATTTAAGATGAAATTAAATAATTTTAGAATATTTATGATCCAAGTATAATTTAAAAAAAAAGGGAAATTTTTCAGAAACTCGATATTAGGTTTGTCTTTTGGAGTTGATTGATTTGTATTTCTAATTATCAAACTACTAACTATGAGACGATGCATATTTTATTTAGACTATTTATTTTAGATTTATTTATTTAAAACATAACATACATTTACATTTATATGTAGAATTTTTAATAAATTTTATGTAATTTTATATTTTTCATATATTCTAAAATATTCCAAGACACATTTAGAATTTATCAAACGAGTTTTATTTTAAAAGTTACTAACCCTTATTTAAGGGCGTGACAATATTTTTGCAATATCTGCATATACATGGTGTTTCTTCTTCATATTAATTTGCTTGTTTAAAATTAAATGCGTATTCCAGTAGTTTTTTTCTTAGTTGTGATGGGATTCATTTAAAACACTGTTGTAAAATTAAGAACAATTTATGGTAGCATTTAAGGGGAGAAATTAAAGTAAGAACATCAAAAACTACAATGACAACAACAATATTGGCTTGTCAGAAAATTAGTTATTAATTTCCAAAGAGCAATTTAATTATGGAGGGCAAGGCAAGGCAAGTGCAGGTTTCTCTCCTTGTTCTGATATTAATATAAGCTGGGTGTCTTGGGTAATTGGTCCATCTTCTAGTCTGAAACTCCTTCTGGGAAGCTCATGGAACTTTAAATACCTTTAAAGAACAAATTAATGCCATGCTGTGCTTCAGTTTAATGCTTGCTACCGCTTTTGACTAGGACCTGCTTCTAGCGCCAGTTTTTGATCTATCTTGGCTAACTTGAACCTATTCCTTCATTCAAAATAATAATAATATAGTAAAGTTGTCAAAAGGATTGTTACAAGTCCGAATTATAAAAGTGAGGTTCAATCCAGTTTCTTATCACGTGTACACAACTCAATTATAGTGTACTATAATAATAATGTGTAATTAGTATTGAGGTGGCGTAGTTAGAGGTGTAAAATGGGTCGAGTAATATTGTCGCTGTTCAAGCTTAACATAAAAAATTATTAGGCAGACACAATACAATAATCTAAATGAGCTCGTAATATATTTTTATTTGAGACACAAAATTTTAATAAATTAGCACGAAAGGAGAACATGAATAATTTAATAAATTTTAAAAATTAAAAAAGTCAATAATATTATTAGTAATAGTTAAATAAAGTCAAAATGAAAAAACATCTTATTAGTGTACTTTAGTTTATTCAATTAGTAAAATTTTTTAAAATGATACAAGAGGTTTAAAGTTCAAACATCAATCACGCCTTATTGGGAAGAATTTAATTTATTTGCTACAATATTTATAAAAAAAAAAAAAGATTAATAAAAATATTTTTTAATTAATTAAAATTCTTAAAAAAAAAAAAAAAAAAAAAAAAAAAACTTACTAACTTTTTAAGAATTATGCAAGACACTAAGCATAAATGGATCCAAGTGTGTTGGGGGCGAGATATGGACAGCGTGGCACAATTTATACCTCTAACTATTACTCACCATAAATGTAAGTATAAATGTAAAAGAGTGTTTGGAAAATATTTTAATTATTGTACTTGATAAAAATTATGCACATTATTTAATGAATAATATTACATATTTTAAATTTCTTTTTCATATTTTTATTTCAAACAATGCAGTATTATTAAGTGAACGATATTTTTTTCACAATTTTTGAGATCATTTATCACATCACCTCACTATTTACTCAATAAATATTATATTTTGTAAGATAAAAAAATTTAAAATATGTGACAATAGTATTACTCTTATTTAATATATGGACATGCTTGTTCGGCTAAAAAAATGTCTCTTGAATTTATGTTAATTTGTTAAACTACTGTTTACCTAGGGACATGACTTCCCCCCATAATTTAAAAGTCATGCGGGTATATTGAAGAGTTAACAAAGACTTTTTAAATCCATTCTTTACCCCTTGAACAGAGTTTAAGATACAAAGCGTTCTTGTAATCTCCCTTTGTTTTAATGATTCTAAATTTGTATAAGTGATTTTTAGTTTAAGAACAAAAAGTTTCTTTTGGTTGAATCTCAAGAAGCAATAGTATATACTCATATATATAATTCTATTATATTATACTAATTCGTTTAATTATAAATCAATCTAATTTAACTCATAAATTAATTTTATTGTATTAAGTCGAGGGAAACTCATTCATCTATACTTACTCTTTTATTATTATTGTTATCATTATCTTTTAATTTGGACCCACATAATGTGCTTGAATTTTTTTAATTCAACATAATCTAAGCATCATCCTCAATTGCATTAATAAAGTTGTCATCATATTATATTGTATTTATATAATTAATATAACAAATTATTTTATATAAAGGTCTCATTTAGAATTTGAAATATAATTATCATTAAATAAAATTAAAAATAAAGAGTATAAAAAATAAATAACAAAGTTTTGAGAATACAAAATATACTTATTAAAAAAAGTTTACGATTGTACTTTCAATTTTTAAATTAATTAATTATTATAAATAAATAAATAAATAAAAAAGCAACAATTATAACGAGCCCTAAATTTGTCATTACCCATTTTGCAGTCCAATTAAAGAGTAGGCCTTTTCCATCTTGAAGATGAAACCCAAACTACCATTCTACGGGTTGGGTCAAGTAATAACAATGTTAACTTTTTTTTTTTTTTTTTTGATTTACACCTTAAAACTATTTTCTACACTTATATTTTGATAAAATTTTATATTACAAAATTAATCATGTTGTAATTTACTATTAAGAATAATAAAAATAAATAAATACAATATTCAGTTTTATATATATTAAGAGTTTAGTATAGATTTTTGGACCATACATACAAATTGTAATTTTCTTTAATATACTAAAGATTTAAAAATTAATTAAAATTTTAAACTATCATCAAAGATAAGAAACCGAAATATAAGATGTTGTTACCAACTTTTAAAAAATAATAAGTATATTAATGCTCCTTACCTTAAAAAAAATAATAAGTCTTCAAAAAAAAAAAAAGTAGTATAAGTTGCAATTCGGGGGAAAAAAATTTGTTGTTGCTATTTAAAAAAATTATGGATAAGGTATAGAGAAATTATAAGATATATTAAAATGAGTAGTAGAGTGTTCAAAATATTTGTTAGGATGTAAATGGCCTTGTTACTTATTAATATTTCTCATTAAAATTTTAAAAATCATAATATTTTGTAATTAAATTTTATAAATTTTCTTTTTATATTTTTCATCTCCATTCCACGTATAATTTTTTATTATTATTTTAAATATTTCTGTTGGATTCTATAGCCTAAAACATACATAAATTTAAGTTTTAACACATATATCAACATATATGTATAAAAGTTAGGTTTTTAAATTTTTTACCTTTTATAAGTTTTAATTTAATAAAGATAAATTACAAATATATGCAACCTGTTCAATCTACACCTTCAAAAATCCTTGAAAGCTTAAAGAAAACTATTTTCATTTATGAAAAATTTTCTTTTCTCCTCTTGTTTTAGCCGAACCTAGCAAGTTTTTAGAGAGAATGCCTTTTTCTTTTCTTGTTCTTGACCAAGAGAATGAAAAATTGAAAAAATAATTTTAATGAAAAATTGAAAAAATAATTTTTCATTCTCTTTTTAATTGAATTATCGTCAACCAAAGAAAATGCATCCAATTTTTGACTTTTTAAAGCGATTAAATATATATATTTACATTTTTTATTACATGGAATAAATATATTCCATTCATTTCTACTTTCCACTCATATGGCCAATATTTATCCATTTGCTAGCATGTCATTAGCTAATTTTTTCATACTTATAAATACATTTAAATTATAATAATTAATAAATAAATATTTTATTTAATTAATTTTTATAGTATTATCATAATATTCCTTTATGAAATTGGTCCATAGATAATTATCAAAATAAAAATTAAGTATATATAATTTACTTTAAATTACATATTTATGTAATTGTCATAATTCTTTAAATAATTAAAGAATTATAAATACACACATATATAAAGCTTATATATATACATATATTTAATTTTTCGGTCTATTAAATTATTCTCAAATGCGCTAGCTTTCTACAAATAATTTTCTCTCTTATGTATAGTTTTCAAAGGTTTAAGAATATTGGTTTGACCATGAAGGTTCAAAATGAATTAGCCGTGAGTCATATCCGAACAATTCAAAACTCAATGACTATGGTTGGCATCTAGCATTATGTCATAATCCATAATTCATAATGAAGTAATTCTTCATCAAACCTTACTTGAATTGTACGTACCGTGTGGATAAAATCCTTCTATTGTTCAATCCTAATCAAATTAAGGTTCATGGAATGTTAAAACCCTAAATTTAATATTTTGCTAATCTTCGATTAATATGTCCTGAAATTACTCCCGTGAACTATTCATGTGGTATTTATTTTACTTTGATCAAAGATTTGGTTTCAAACATATATCGACATTATTTTAAGAACTCGAATCTAGATAGAGTTGACACAAATACTCAATTCTTTTGAACAAGTCAACAAATCTCATATTGATTATCATCCGAATTCTTATATAAACCATGCATAACCAAACTGATTTTATCATACAAAACATAATTAGTCTTGTACTTATACACTATATGAATTATACGTGTTCATGTAAAATCCGACCCTGACGTCTCAGGTTAAAGGATCATATCGCACATTAATACAATATTTTCGATAAATCATTGACTATATGTATATCATGTAATTTATCATTTTTTGGTCAAGTTCGATAAATAATTCTCTAACTATAAATCCATATTAATGCCTTTGTAACATAACTCTCATTATCACCCTCACTAATATCATCTTATAACATTCATATGCGGTATTTAGTATACTTATTATGTAATATTGATGCCCAGTTTATATAACTTCTATAAAAAATAAATTTGATAATTTTATTTAACTATTAAATAAATTATCTAGACAATTCACATATATATTTTATTATATAGTATAAATAAATAAAGGAATCAATATACATATGTGAATAAAGAATTTTTTCTTTTATTTATTATATAAATATTACAATATTCACAAGCTCTAAAACCAACAACACGAATGATTTTTATAGTATACACTAACAGTTTTATCACGTACAAACATCTACCAACAAAATTTTGTGAGAAAAATAATATAAAATCTACTTTTTTTCCTTCTCAAATCTTTTTTATTATATATTTTTAAAATATTATAAACATATAAGAAGTTAAAGTATATAAAATAAAATTAAGATTTATGTGTGGTGTAAGAGGTTTCTTAAATAAAATTAATAATAATTTAATTAGTTTTTGTTTATTTCTTTTGGTCATTTTACAAAAGAATAATATTGTAATTATAAAAATATTAATAATAATATAAGAGATGGTGAATTATTACACAAAATGTGGAGGGAATATCACCACACAAAATTATAATAAATTTTCATTTTCCAAACATCAATCACTCCACTTTTTTTTTTTTTTTTTTTTGAGATGAAAAAGAAAAGCAATTCAAATTGGATAAGGATTTGCAAATGTTGTCATTAAAATATAAGTTTATTAGACTTTAAGTTGTAGGCATCGCACGCCCATATTATTAATATTGGCTACAAACTTATCAGCATTATAAGCCATGGTTTTCTTTTTTTCTCTTTTCTGACATGATGCAAACCTTTTTTCCCATATCATAAATATTTTCAATCTGTACATGGCCCCTAATTCCAATCAAAAAGGGCAATTGTATTTTCTGGGAATATGCTAGCTACCTTTAAAGTACACACCAGAGAATAAAGCAGATGATCATACAGTGAAGAAAGCATGGGTTCTTACAGTGCTATTTTCAAAGACTGAATATTTACAGTTCATATGAAACTCATAATCTAAATCATGAGTGGTGAAAATATTTTCTTCCTCAAGATCATTGGAACCTTACAGGCTCTAGAAAGAAAGAATAAAATTCTGTGTCCATAGTATAAGATATCTGTACTTACACTCACTGTTTACTACTATAAGTTCCTTTATTACATGAATATATTCAAATCCTAAGACTTTTTTCTATAAAGATTGTAAGAATATTAACATAATCAATCAAAGGGTTTGTTCTTTTTATCCATATATATATGCTTTGAGAGATACTTAGAACATGAAATGTTGCCTAAAGTTTACATGAAGTTAAAAGATTAGCATTTCCAGGGAATGTTAACTAATCTCCCAGAACAATGCATGTTTTAAATCATAATTAAAAATGAGTCAACGAATGATCAAACTGTGGTTTATCAGTAATTTAATTATGCACTAATTGGGATGTGACTCAAGGAATTTTGTCTTGGAATATTTAATCTGATATGCTGACAGAATATATAAACTGAACACATTTTGCATGTAAAGTGAATATATAATTGGAGTAAAGAGATGAGAATCAAATTTATATGATGTGATCAGAATCTATCAATATACATTCGACAACATACTGGAACAGATCTTCTATCTTCAAAGTTTTCATATAGCTGGGAACAGAAACAACCATGAAACTAAATGTTAATTTAAAAGATTTATCCACAATGAAACATGTCAGTGATTGCCAAAAAGAATTTCAGGTAAGATTTGAAAATACAAAAGTGAAGTGTTGCTGTGGCCACTGAGATAACGCAATTAAAGTCAGACAAATAAACAAGACCCTTTCTCATTTTCATATATTATAATGAAAAGTTATATACTTGTCTTCTTTTTTTTTAACATTATCTTGAACCCAAAAAAGCACAAGTCTAATAGATTTGGTATGTTCATGTTGTTTATCATCACAAGCTGTAAGTACTTGATTTGATCATCTGTAAAAGCTGCAGTACATAGGAGTCCAAAACCAATAACATCACATCATAAAGAGAATCTAAATCCAAGAATATTTAGATGACCTGGAATAACAAGTGTATTGAATTCAAAACCTCGATCAGGGATCATAGATTGAGGAATATGTAACGTAAAGCAGCAGTTTATTCCGGGATCAATCTGGGAATTCTGATTTGCAATTAAGAGAAGAAGTTATTCCTGATCGGTGTGGTAATTAGTCTCTTTACTTCTGGTCAATGAAAGCATAATGGAATTCCCTATTGGTAGAGATCATATTACCTCAGTGCATATATTCCTTGTTGAAATAAACGAGTGCAATATGACAACATATATATCATGTTGCGCATGCAATGAGATGTGAATCAAATCAAGATTGAAAATTTCTTCGCTACAACTTTACATAAGAAAATGACCCTTCACTGAATTAACGAAGAAATTTTTCAGTTGATATCACCATCCAATTAACTTGTGGAAAAACTAGTCAAGTATCAGATCAACCACCAGATGACGTATCAAAAATAGTGATGGAAAGATCAGAAAAAAAGTCTACAATTTACTCCAATGGCAGCTTCTTCATTCTGGCCAATCATTTCAATCCAATGTGTTTTCACACTTTCATGATTATTATGAAACTAAGAATTCATTTTCTTGGACTTCTCTAGCTTATGTAATCATGTGCAGTATATCATTCGAGAAAGTTTATGAATGCAATCAAGTCGCATGTTGCAGGCTTGTGGTTGTGAATCCTATATCATTTGAAAAATATAGTAGACATTACAAGTTTTGGTACATCCAATAATCATGTCACAGATCAGCCACAAACAAAATCTAATTGTTCACTTCATCGATCACGAGCAAATCTTTATGATTATGAAAGCAAATTATGTTTTTATTTTATTTTATTTCTTCACTTTTACGTAATTGTACTCCTCAAGAAAGCAGAAGAAATCCACATAACTAGATTCTCAGCTCGCCAATATTCAACCTCAGCTTAATTAATTTCATGCCTAACTTGAGAAATATATATAATGCTAAATCTTCAAGATCACAATATCCTAGCAAATCTATCAGGAGCAAAATGGTCAAAGTTCACTGTTTTAAAATTCTCAAAATCAACTCAGGTTTCTTCTATATGGTACAATAGAATTTGGAATAGGCTATCAATCACCTCATTTTCAAGTTGATTATTCTTGGTAACATCATGTATATCTTATATATATATATATATATATATATATATAAAATCAGATTTCATACGACAGAATATCTATAAAACTATGCAACTATTCAATTGCTTTAATGACCAAATAACCAATTTCTTAACGTGTATAATAATAACCAATATTAATAGAATAGAAGTAACCAAGATGATAAGAAGAACTCTATCTCCGGTTCAATCAAACACATCCCAGAAAAGAAAATAATTTGCATGCTTTAATGACTAAGATCGGTCATCAAGTTAAGCAAAATATCCATGTACATCTTTATCAAATTTAGGATTTTGATGATCTCTTTTCTGAGTTTAACAAGAACAAAATTATATGTTACAAGTCTTGTCTCTTCTTAGAACAAGAGCTACATCAAGAATGGAAAACTGTGGCATCCGATAAACTTAAAAAGAGAAATAAAAAAGAGTGCCGCCTTTGAACAAGTCTCAGTCAAAGCACGAAGTATAAGTAATTAATTAAAGTCCTTTTGAAAGGCAGTAATTAAATTCAATGATGACGTTATTGGAATGCAGGTGACATTATCAATTTTCAATCACAAAATCTATGGCAAATCTGCAACAAGATATGAGCAAAACAATTAAATCACGCAAAGAAGCAGACCAGTTTCGAATCAAGAGTTTGAGATTACATTTGGGTTTTATAATCCAAGTGACAGGAACATATAAATTTAATTATTGACCACCTTTACCTGTTTAGATAATCACATGCTCCTAATTAAAGAGCAAAAGTTGAAGCTTTTTTGTATAATCAAAATGGTTTATTGACAGTCAAAAGCGTTTTGATATCTAATATTATTTGAGACGATGAATCATGAAAAGTACTTCTTGAAAGTTCTTTTCTCAATTATAAGTGTTGTTGAATACTTTTACAAAGAATACAATCACAAGACCCTAAGATTTCTTGTTGGAAGAATCGCTTCTGATAATTTTTGAAACCAAAGGGAAAGTATCTATTTTCTAAATTATTAGTTAAAGAAAGTATTGTTTGATATTGAGCTACTCTGATTTTAAAGTCTCAATTGTTCTGAGATAAAAGTAAAATAAAATAAATTTCAATAAAAATTACTGTTGTTAATAGGTCTTTTTTTTTTTTTTAATTTTACTTTTAAAATAGCAAAGAAGCAATCGCAATCGCAATCACAATCAAAATCCCAATCCCAAATCCAAACGAAACCAAAATAAAAATCATTATAATTGAATATACATACAACATAAATTTTAATTTAGAAAAAAAAAAAAAAAAAACTGTCCCATTTGCACCATGGTCCCATCTCCGAACAAAATCTAAGTTTAATTGAAACATATATTGTGATATTTAAACAACCAAATGACAATTTCTGGATAAGCTTTAGGCTTCAGAATATGAATTGAGAAATCTTTTTCGGGACTGAAATACCCTTCAATATAATACTAAAATAAATGTGAATTCAAATAAGATAAGTTACAACTTTACCCCAAAAAAAAAAAAAAAGTAAAAGAAAGAAAGAAGGCGACCTATAATATAAAGAACAAATAACAAGTAGATTACTCTTCCTTTAATTAATTAAATCACATAAACTAATGTTTTAAGCTGTAAACTACAACTCTCTTTCCTAGTTTAGATAGTTGTCTTCTTTCAATTTTTCATATTTTAATTTCATTTCTTTCTAATTTATGGATATATTTTCAATCATTTTTGTGCTTTTAAGTTGTAATCCATGCCTCGGATTCCCATATCCTTTTGCCCTTTTTTTAATTATTTTTATTTATCTTATAGAAAGAAGCCATACAAAACAATAATCAACTTGGCTGCAGTTTCTATCATAACACAACACATACAGATTAGCTGAGTGGTGAATTAAATATTGCTCTATGTCCATTTGGGTTAGCCAATTGCTTACTTCTAAACATGAAATATTATTAATTAAGGATCTCCAATTATTATTTTTAAAAGAAAGTGCCAGATTAAATTAGAGGGTAAATTGTGAATGTCTTTAAAGGTGTCTTACAAAAATTTGTTAATTTTTACTGAAAATGACATTCAAGTACGTATAATTTGTTATGATCATAATTTGGTTTTTCTAAGTTTGAAATATCATCTTTGATTCTTATTATTAACTATTATTTTTAGTTTTAAGGGTTTAACTACTATTGACCTCGAAAAAGACAACAATACTCCTAATAAATAATAAATAATATATATATGTATATTAATAGTTTAATATTAACTATTAAAAATATGAATAATTTTTTAAAATAGTCACTTTTTTTTTTTGCCAATAAAAAGACTTTGTAATCTAACAAATTTTAAATAGTTAATTTTAATTGTTATTAGAGTTAGGGGAGCGGTGACTTTAAATATAAATTAACTTTTCTTTATCCCTACTCTATATATATTTAACAATCATCGACTAAGAATATGTTTGAGATTAAGGTATTGTATTTTAGAATGGGATGAAATTATTAAATTTCATGTATCAAAGCTCCCTATCAAAAGTTGTTTGATAATCAAATATTTTAGCAATTGTGCTTTTAAAATTAAGTAGAAGGGCAGTACTAAACATAAATTAACTTAAAATTGATATTCACAAACTTATAAGAACCAAATTGTAATTATAATAAATTGAAAGGTAATTATGTGTCATTTGTCCTGATTCTTAAGAAATTCAATCAAACATTGAGGCTCTAATATGAAAATAGCCTATTTTAGGGGCCACAATCACTCAAAAACAATTAGCCGGCAATTCTTTGAAAATGAAAATAATTAAACGCAATTGAATTTGAAGCAAAAGAGAATTGAAAAAAAAAAATAATATATATATATATATATATATATATATTCTCTTTCTCTTATCGTAGTCTTTTGAGGACAATTTGGAGTTAGAAGTCCTTCCCAATTATTCCCCCTCTCTTCTATTTCAATTAGCTTAATTTAATCATACAAAAATAATACAGTAATAATATTTAAATAATAATAATAATAATAATTGACCAACAAATAAAAACATACTAACACTAAAATTATGGGTTCGATTCCATGAATCTTGCATTTATTTGTTTTTTATATTGCTTGTGAAGTCTACTCTACTGTCTTATGTTATGTTTGTTCAGGTGCTGTAGAGATTTTGGACATCATTTAAAATGGGTTGACTTTATATTATTTTTTGTATTATATAATGTTTTGACTTATTAACAAGTCCAAATAAACATTAATTAAGTTAGGAGGCAACCAAATTTAATACAAAATCTCAAGCATTTCAACCACCAAGTATAAAGTATAAAAACTATTTTCTTCTCTTTTACTTATTTTATTTGTGTTTGTCCGTCTCACAAGTAGAGTATCATTATTATTATTATTATTATTATTATTATTATTATTATTATTATTATTATTATTATTATTATATGAAATAATAATTTAATAATAATAAGAAACCTCTAAACAATGCAAAAGTAAACTTAAAATTAAACTATCATTTAATATTATTTTCGAAATGGTTTATGTTAATCCGGTCGGCTAGAAATTCACAAGCGTTAAATGGTCAGATCAACCAGGAGCTTGTCACGTGAACGGCCTGTGCGTAGTGCGTGCAAAGCAAAACTCTTCGCTACCAAATACAAAATGGAGGGCCCAGGTACACCCTTCCCTCAATACCGTATATAAAATATTTAATTATATTATATGTTATATTGTATTAAAACAATTTTAATTATTATTATTATTATTATTATTATTATATTGACTTGTATATTTTCTTTTAATATATATTCTCTCTAGTGATTACTTATTAAAAAATCTAAATTTAAATCTTAAAATATCTTAGGGGGTGAAAAATGTTTTACACATCAAAAAATTTAAAATAATAACAAATTAAAACAATTTATATCTAGATCAAAGAGAAACAAAATAAAAGATGATGTAAAAACAAAGATAATAAATAAATTTCAACCCAATAAGCAAAAGTAAATTAGAGAGTCAGAAATTTGTTAATAAAAAAAATATTTTACAAAGAACTCTTCACAAGATACATGAGCTACCAAAATATTCCACTAATAAAAAAGATTTTACAATTAGTGATTTAATACAATAAATTATGACATTTACATTTGATTATTTTGACAAATGATCCACTCCAAATAATCCTATCTTTATATCTCTAAAATATTTTTTCATCAATATAATCCTTGACCAACACGTTCATCAAACTGAAATTTCAACCAAGAACAACAATCAAAACTCTGAAATCTTTTCAATTGGATTAATGTAAGAAAAAAGATGGTGGTAATCAAGAAAATACACAATTGAAAATCTCAACCACAAGGAATTTGATCAATTTCTCTCAACAGAGAGATAATGATATATTAAAAAAAATCTCTAACTTTCCTAGGTCGAAAAAAGATATTTTTTATAAGATTTGACTGTAAAAATTGCATCTTAAAAAAAATAGATTTTAGGTTAAAAAACGAACGTCTGCTTAAGCAAGAAGCTGGTGAACTAGTAGATAATGCTAGGTTGGCACACAAATTTTGTTAGCCTTTTGATCGAACGCCCACTTAATAATAAGTTAGCGCAAACATTCTGTCAACACTTCACTCGAACGCCGACTTAGTGCTAGATTGGCACAAACATTCTATCAACACTCTGCTCAAACACTCATTTGGCCTCAAGTAAGCACATAGACTTTGTTTGTTCAAAAACTGATTTAAACTCAACCATTTTAACATGAAATGAGCTAAATAAAATATGAACTTAACACTTACTTTCATTTTTCACTTTAAAATTAAAATAAAAAAATATTGTACACGTATAAAAATTATTAAGGATGAGTTTGGAAGTGTTAAAGAAAAATCGTTAAAACACAACACTTTTCTTTTAACACTTTTAAAAAATATATTATTAAAATATTTAATATTATCATAAAGTATTTTAAATATTATTTTAATTAGTATGTAATTATAATCAAAGTAAAATACAAACATAATCATAACGATATTGATGACATTAATCATGTGAATATTTGAATGATTGAATTTTGTTTTTATTTTCAAAAAAAAATTATATCATAAATTTTATATATAGAGAATCGTTAAACAATCTAAAAATTATAGTATATTAATTTTATAATTCTATGTAAAACATATACATTGAGAAACATTTTTTAGAATTTAAGAAAATAGTAACTTCAATTCTAAAATTAAAAACAAAGATTAAAAGGACTCAAAAAATATATATTATCCTTAGTGTAAGCGACATAAAGGTTGTTGTGTTAGTTTTCACCTTATGTGAGGGGTTACCGCATGCGACTAGAAGAAGGGGAAAAAAAACCTACATAAAAGGGTGGCTTACTTTAGTTTTTAGAATATATAAAAAAATATAAAAAAGTTAGCACTCTAACTTTAGTTTTCAAATGTTATTATTGTCAGCGCTTTAATTGTTTACTTTTAAAATAAATAGAACATCATGTCTTAGAACCAGTAAATATAAATATTCTTGATGAAATTTTAAATATAATTTATGCATGGACAATTAGTATTGTTTAGTTACAAATAAAGTGGATGAGAAAAGTTAAAGAGTTATTGCATAATTAAACAACTTCACTTCATCAATCAAATGAATATTAATGGATTCCTTAATTATCTAAATGATCAATAAGTTGTATTGCTTTAATCGAAAAAGAAATCATTGTTACAATTAAAAAAAAAGAAGAAATAATAATTTTGGAAATGATAGTACGAAAATACAAAAATTTATGTGCCAAGAAGCTTTAAACGTACTTAAAAAATTATAAATATTTCAGTTTTAATAAAATGGTGTTCGTACTAACCAGTTATTATGTACTCACAAGTTTTAAAATATAGTAACAACTCTAAAAAAAATAAATTATTATTTTAAACAATTTTATAAAAAAAATTATTCCATCTTTTTCTTTATTTAATGTAATATAACATAAGTTTTTTTGTAATATATAAATAATTATTACTATATAAAAACAAGTTTCTTAAGATGAAATTTAAAAATTTTATATTATTACAATGTGAAGTTTATTCTTATTTATAATTGGTTTAAATTAAAATTATTATTTTTTATAACCGTATAAAGGTTATCCATACACTAAGTATCACTGTAGAGACATCATTTTGACATTATTTATTTTATAAAAAATATTACAAGTCAAATTAATTTAATTTGTATGCAAACAAACAGAAGCATTATTTATACAATTTTGATATCATAATTTTTACAAGTCAAATACAAAGAATAAATGAAAAAGCTGACTAGCTATCATCATACAAAATTGTTATTAAAATCAATAAATAAAATTATTAAATACGAGGGAGTGGCAGACAGAGGATGTTGTTAGGATCACAGCGTCAACAGAGTTATTGAAACTTAGGCTCACGTCATCATTAATTTTTGTATTTTTTTATAATATAAATATTAATTATTAGTTAAATCTCATTTTTATTTTATTTCCGAAATGACCCAAATTCTCTCCTATTTAAGCCTTAAGCTTCCCAACCGTCGTCAACACAGACACCACACCAAACCTCTTTGCTTCCCCAGAGAGACAAAGAACCAGTTACCTGCGAAGATGATAGCCTGTCTCGAGAGATTTGTGCACGAAAACGACGCCGATTCGAGGACTCAAGACGACGACCTTTCCACCCTATGCCAGTCTCTAAACCTCAAAGGCAGCATCGACTGTGGAGCTCCTACTCCCGATAAAGATTTCGGCGGAATGCATTCCATCAAACCTTTAGCTGTAATTAGACCTTCCTCTCCAGATGACGTGGTCAAAGTAGTCAAGGCAGCCTCTCTGTCGACGAATCTAACGGTGGCGGCGAGGGGAAACGGCCACTCGATTAACGGTCAGGCTATGGCTGACCGTGGCCTCGTCATGGACATGCGCTCTTTTGGAGAAAACAGCCACATGGATATACGTTCTTTTAATGGTTTAACCTGTGTTGATGTCTCCGGAGGGGTATTATGGGAAAATGTACTACAACGGTGCGTCGTCGGGTTTGGTATGGCTCCAAGATCGTGGACTGATTATCTGGGCTTAACGGTGGGAGGAACGTTATCTAATGCCGGCGTGAGTGGTCAGGCCTTCCGTTTCGGCCCACAAATATCCAACGTAGTGGAGTTAGATGTTGTGACGGGGAATGGCGATGTTTTCACTTGTTCGGAAGAAGATAACCCTGAATTATTCTTTGCTATGCTTGGTGGTCTTGGCCAGTTCGGTATCATTACCAGAGCTAGGGTTTTGCTACAGTCTGCACCGGACAAGGTGGGTATTAATTTTTTTAGATAAGAAATTTTAAAAAAAATTTAGAAAAAAGAGCTCTTTCCATATCTCATTAATTTGTCACACTTGCTTACTAGAATTCTTGGTGCGTTTTTAGTGCATGAAGGACACGTTTACGCTACGTTATTTGGTTGTTTACGGGATTGTTTATTATGTAATTAGGTGAGATGGATAAGGCTGGTGTATTCCGAGTTCGATGAGTTCACTCGGGATGCTGAGTTGCTGGTAACTCGAGATGAGGATGAGTTGTTTGATTACGTGGAAGGATTCGTCTTCGTCAACAGTGATGACATGGTCAATGGATGGCCTACGGTGCCACTCGATCCGGCTAAAGTTTTGGACCCAGCTCACATACCTCGAACCGCCGGCTCAGTTCTCTACTGCCTAGAAGTGGCGCTTCATTACAGCAACACTGACCACCCCTCGACTGTTGATACGGTAACCAAATTTCACCAACCATTTATTTTAATCTCCTGCATCTCACCACATTGCAACCCACGCTGTTCTTCGTGTATTCATTAATCAAAAATCAAATTTCATATCCTTAGCCACTTAGGTTCTTTAGAACATATGCTGTGGGCGTTCCAAAAGAATTTTGAGAGTAACAGTGGGCCATGTTGTGTCTAGTGATTACTGGGTTTTGACCTAGGTGGATGCTAAGTGCGTCTTCTTTGAAGATGTTGACGATGGATTAGCACATAGGGTCCCGCTCCAAACTGTCCCGCCGGACAGTGATAAAGTCAAAAGACTCAGTTTTACGGACACGTGTACCTAGCTCAGCGAAGGGGGACGGCTTATTCTCGTCCTCCATTCATTATACCAAAATAAAATAAAGAGGGAATTATATGGGTTCGAGACTTGAAACTGACCATACAGTATAATGTGTCTTCCATTGGATTTTCTGACACAAAAGGATATGGAAAGGCCCATCTTATTGTTCAATAATTACCGTAATGACATTGTGGTGATTGCAATGTTTTTCCTATTGTTTCCTGAAGAGGGGGTCGCTTTCGTGATATACAGGGCTAATATAGTAATTCTAGAACAGCAGATGTGTCGTAGTGGTGATCATTGAGATTTTGCTGACGCGTTCCGGTCCCCACACTCGCACAAATGCCCAAAAAGCCCTTATTTTTCTGGAATCTGTAAATCAATCAACGGTATTTCTCTTAAATTTTTGAGTGACTTGAATGCCCCTAATTTTTTTAATTATTTACTTATTCCCGTATGCAGACTGTGAGTAGATTGCTCAAAGGACTAGGATTTATCAGAAATTTGAAGTTCCAAGTGGACATGAGCTACATGGATTTTTTACTGCGTGTAAAGCGAGCAGAGGAACATGCAAAGGCTAATGGGATATGGGACTCTCCTCACCCTTGGTTGAACATGTTCGTGTCCAAATCAGATATCGCAGAATTTGATCGTGTGGTGTTCAAAGAGATCTTGAAGGATGGAGTCGGTGGGCCCATGTTGGTGTACCCTCTGCGGCGAAGCAAGTAATAATTCATCTCCCTCTTCCGTCTTATTATGTCATATGTTTAGTGGACCCATTTGTATTAATTAGTTTGCCTGTTACCGTTGTCTGTCACGTGTAAATTAAATTACTTTGATCAAACGAGGTTCAGGAGCAACCAACTAACTGTCTCTAGTATCGACACGTGTTACAGTCGGGTCCATTGGGACCCACAGACACTTGTTATAGATACAAAATATTGAATCACCTGACCCATCATCCTCTCGGTCATGCTGACTAAACTTACTAAGCGTTTTAAATCCGGTGGCTAAGATTTTGAAGTTAGGTCAAATATTTTTAACTCCTAAGCCTAACGCTATGTGCCCTTCATCTTAAACACTGTACTACAAACTATAGCCTGCGCCTTGCTGCACTTTATCAAACCCTTAGTGCGCGCGCGCGCGCACACACATATATATATATGAATTTTTGTTTACGTCAAGTTAGGGTGTTTGGTCCACACACACACACACACACACACACACACACACACACACACACACACACACACACACACACACACACATATATATATATGAATTTTTGTTTACGTCAAGTTAGGGTGTTTGGTGGATCCTGTGGGTTTGCTAGCGTATAAGCAAACGTAGAAAAAGGATTAGTGTACTTATTGGACAAAGATATGGTGGGGCCCACAATCGGCTTAATTTTTGGAGTTTATTAAAAAGTAAAAGGAACAGAACTTCCGGTTCTTGCCTGTAAATGTAACCGTAATACCTGATTGAGAGTATTTTAGGTAATTGGGATAAATGTATATAGTAATTGAAGGTCTGTATAGGGGTAATTGCGTCATTGGAGTTTCTCTTTTGGTGGAAAATGAGATTTCAATGAGGTAACTTTCCTATGGTCAGTCTAGTCATTTAGGAAACGACAAGGATATTTATTCCCCAACCTGGCCAAAATGACACCTTAATTTGTCTGGGCTCCAGCAACGATTTCCTCATGGACGAATTTGTCCCTTTTGTGGTGGCCACTTCACATTTGTATCGAGCCACGTAATTTATGTAATTTTCAATCCAATAGCTACTGCAGATGTCAATTTTGAACATTTCAGCAGCCGCCCAGAAGTTTTGCGTTACAAACTTGCCCTAAAAAGGCCAAAAATTAAAAATATATATATATACCATCACTTCTCCTAACAAAAAATGGTATTA
The DNA here is from genome assembly GCA_035584115.1 of Cedrela odorata. NCBI lineage: Eukaryota > Viridiplantae > Streptophyta > Magnoliopsida > Sapindales > Meliaceae > Cedrela > Cedrela odorata. The sequence goes on along the minus strand of JAXCLQ010000013.1, from coordinate 5,416,659 downwards.
CTATTATTATTGTTTTGAGATTAAAGGTTATTAATTATTGTCTTATAAAATTATTGTCTTATAACTTTCTTTAGGTGGGATAATCGTATGTCAGCGATGATGCCAGAGGAGGAAATTTTTTACCTTGTTGCGTTGCTCCGATTTACTTCCCCAGACCCGGAGCGCCCGTCGGTTCGGAAATTGGTTGAGCAAAATCAAGAGATTATTCAATATTGCAACAAAATGGAATTTGATTTCAAATTATATCTCCCTCACTACAAATCAGCAGAGGATTGGAAGCGTCATTTTGGAAATAAATGGACAAAATTTTGTCAGCTGAAGGAAGCTTTTGATAAAAAGTCAGTTCTTGCTCCTGGACAAAAAATATTTGCAAGGAACATTCCATTTAAGTAATGAAAATGTAATACTGTTTCTTGTTGGTAGGAAGAAGAAGAAGAATCAAATTGTAATTTTGTTGGCATCTATTAATTTTTACCATTTTACATTAGGGTTTAATTTGCTTGCTTGCAGCTGGGTGCATGTAATTGTAGCAATGTAAAGGAATATCGATCTTTTTAGCAAATATATATATATATATATATATATATATCCTTTCTTTTTATTTGTATGTGTGCTGTGTGCAAGAGCCAGCCTTGAAAATGAAGCCAAAGCAAAAGCCAACAACAACAAAAGCTAATTTGAAAAGGATTACCTCAAAATGATCAATGATTTGACTATCAATCTTTGATTACTGTAGTAATTCAACAATCATAGAGATTAATTGAATGATAGTGCATGTCACAATCATGCAATTGGTGCCCATAACATAAACCAATCAATTTAGACCGTTCAATTTTTATGTCTTATCTAAGATATAATCTTATACTACATAATGGGCGAATTGATGTTTCAGTTCCAGATTTATTTGACTCCCAACTTGCAATGAGTCAAATCTTTTTGAACACAAGAAGATAAAAAGGTGAAGCGAATTAGGGTTTGGAGTTAGGTGTCAGATTCTCTTTTCATCACCATCATCATCATCATCAAGACTACAACAACAAATGCTTTCACCATTTTTATTTATTTATTTTTAATTTTCCTTAACGATATGGTTCTCCTTTTATTACTTAATATCGGGGTTGTCGTTATTTGGGTTCATTTGCAAAATCAAATCGACTTGGTTTCTCTTCATTTTTAACTTTTTTTTTCTTTCTTTTCTTTTAATTAATTTTTTTTATATAACTTTCTTTTTCTCTTTCTCTTTTTCTTTTTTTTCTAAAAAAATGAGAAAAAATAAATTGAGTGGGGTAAGAAGAGCAGCTTTAGAAGGCAATTATAAGATCATGATTTTTTGTAAGATGCACCAACCAATCAGAAATAATATTCCCTATTTTAACTACATGCAGAGTATCCAATACGTTCTTTGGAAAACGTGTCATGCACGGACGTGTTGTCCTCGCCGACATCGTGTAAATCGGCAGTACATGCAATAACAAAGCTCCATTAATTCTTCAATTAATTATCAATAACTAGGTGCGCCATCCAAAATACTAGTCAACAACCAATTTCCCACATTCATAAATCATAAATGATCGAATTTAAGAGATTGTAAAGCGATTCCAGCAAACAATAGAGATATGTATGTTATAGAGATTGAATTAGGTCAATATTTTAAGAATCCTAGAATGGATAATATTTACAATTATATGTATAGATCCTTTCTTTTTCTCTGTTGAATACATTTAATTCTAATTTTTTAGATTATACATAGCATGTGAATCGTTTGTCTTATAAGAAGAAGAATAAGATCCATGCACAATGCAAAAAGCAGTGGTTTTAAACTCTGAAGGAACAAATCATCTTATCTACTCATAAAAATCATCCCCAACGGTTGTTTTAACTTTTTAACCATGAAAGCAAATTGATTGCTGTTGTAAAAAGTTGATCACGGTGGTATTAGCCTTATAATAATTAAAACCGATGTGTGTGTGTGTGTATATATATATATATATACACATTGTAATAAAATGGATTTTCCTTTGAACTTAAAGGGCAGACAGCACAAGATCCTGATTGCCAGTATCACTGTCCTAAAATCCAAGGCAAATAAGAAGTTGGGGCTGGCTGCTTCAGGAAAATAACAAAAAGTATTTTAAACTTTTGTGGCCTTTACAGTTGTAGCCATGATTTGCCATAATGCTCTTAGCTTCAATTCTTGAATAATGATATATATTAAAATATATACAATAAAATTATATATGGTCCCCTTCTCCGTCCCATATCACCTTGTTCTCTATGGCTACAACTGTACTCATAAAATTACGAGGGCCGTGCCAAATCATTTGACTCAAGAATTAAAAATATATAGAAATTAAAAAATAAAAATGAAAAACTTATCGGAACCCTTTTGTGTAGGAAATGTTGGCTTTCTAGTTATATATGTGGGTTACCGTTTCTATATAGCTAATGATGATTCGATCCAATTAACATGATATTGTCCGTTTAACATATTTTGCATTAGGTGAGTTGACTTTGATACTATAAGTGATGGCCCAATTTAACTAGTGCGATATTATCCACTTTAGCACAACCATAATGGTAAAATGAACCCAAATTCTAACCCCTTAGAGCTTTGTTTTTAATACAAATCTTTAACTCAAAATGTCTCATGCTAGTGAAAGGAGGGTAGAACACTTATAAGCACATCCCAAGCAATATGGGATATTACATAGCTACTTAAATAATTAACACAATATCATTATTAATTATTTTTTTTTTACTAATTAATTTAATTAAAATATCAATTATAGTTGTTAATCTTCTAGGTAAACGACTAATGATTTGTCTTGTTGTATTAGTAAGTTTCTTTGATTAGAAGGTATTTTTTTTTGTCAATTTTGGATAATTATTTTGATTTGTATATTGTGGGAGTTAAAATTTCACTAACGACTCACACCTTACCAATTATTTGAAAATAACTGAAATAATCATAATTGAAATAGATTCATATTATTTTTTAATATAAATTTTTCTAAGCTTTCAAAGAGTTTGTGATACGTGGCATTTAAAATTTTTTAGATTGATTAAAATATAATCTTAATTTTTTAATTATATAACAAAATATATTGTTTTGATAAGTAACTAAAATTGGTTAAGATTTTATTAATTATCAATTTTCTTATTAAACAATAAAAATACATTATTTTGTAGCTACTAACCATTTGAGAGTGCTAAAGAATAATATTTTAGGACCTTTTAAAAAAATTACTATAATACTTAAAATACTCGTTAGAATTTTAAGTACTATTTATTTTAATTAGTATGTAATTATATACTAATTTAAAAATCATCTCTAGTGTTAATTAAATTTAATAAGTATTTATATAGAGTTAATAGCATTATTTAAATTTGATAAGTATTTATATAGAGTTAACATCAAACACATGGATAAGAACTTATATTTTTAATTTAGGATCCATTTCAGAGTATTAAAGAACAAGTGCTAAAATGCATAAGACCATTCGTTTTAGCGATTTATTAAAATGATTAATGTTACTTCTAAAGTACTTTAAATACTATTTTAACTAGTATGTAATTGTGTACTAATTTAAAAACCACCTCTAATGTTGATTAAATTTTATAAACACTTATATAGAGCTAATAGTCAAACACATGAATAAGTACTTATATTTTTAATTTAATATTTATATATTGCTAATTTTACCTACAACTTCTTCGTTGATATACTTCCTTATCTACTTTCATGTTTTATTACACTTCAGACACGTTTTGTAGCCAACACTATATTGTATTATTTAAAATGAACTGCGTTATACTATAATAAATTAAATGAAAATTTGTATTATGTTTGGTGTAGCAACGGACCAGATTATTTATAAGTTAACATGTGTTTAGTGCAGTAATGTATTGAACTGTATTAAAATTTATATTTTTAAAAATTAAATTAATATTTATTAAATAATAAATAAAATATATGGTATAATCCAAACATATATATATTATTTATAGATTAAATAAATATGTATTCTATGAATTAAAAAATTAAAGAATTAAATGAATAGTATGTAATACATAATATTATATTAGAATTTGTTACACAATAGTCAAATATTTATTTTTATATTGTTATATATATAATTATTTAATTAATTAAGAAAATTTTGACAACATAATACTTATTTTTTCAAATTTTTCCAAATATATACTTGGTAAAAATAATATTTAAAGATATTATCATATATAAAAAGTAATACACATCTTCATCTAATCATTTTCATCCAAAATACATATTCAACCTAATTATCAAAATATATATATATATATATATAAATAGACACTATATTAAAAAATTAATATAGAGTAGACAAAGACCCTACTCCCATGTGTCATTTTTTTAAGGACAGTATTGTACTGTTTTGATATATAATACAGTTGTATGATAAAATTATTATCAAATATTGTATTAAAAAAAATTGTATAGTCTAGACTAGCGCACCAAATGTGCCCTTCAAGCTCTCTAACACATATTCGAGAATTTTAAAAAAATACTTCTAACTATGAATAATATATATCAAAACTAGTCACTACAATATAAAATCAAGAAGGACAAATTTGAAAATTTTATTTAATTTAATAATAGGTTGAGATACCAAAATTAAACGGAGAGTGAGAAAAAAGGAATTAAATTAGGGAAAAAAATGACTGATATGAACAATTAAATACATGTCTGTAATAGTAATGTGTATTTTTTTGGTTTTTGGGCCTTGCTGATTTGGTTATGTGATTAAGGTTCAGGCTTTCAACTTCCAGGGTTGATCTGGGTTCCGATTTTGGACCACTGGCCTGCTGTTGTAGATCTATTAATCAATTCAGCCCAACTTTATTAAAAAAAAAAAAATCGATTATCTAACATAAAAGAGAACCAACAAAATGCAGCATGTTAACAATTGCCTGGTGTGGGAAAGGAAATAATCGCAAAATTAAAAATAAATATATATATATATATATATTTTTAGTTCAATTTGAGTTAACCCAAAAGTAACTCAAATTTGATTTCAAATGGTGCTCACTTATGTATCCATTCCAAAACAAGCCCATTTAATAATTTTTTTTTTATGGGCTCTGAGTATAAAATTCTCTTTTCTTAATACATCCATTATCATGGGATATGATTCTAAAATCTAAGAAAAAGAGGGTGAATATTTGACTTTACCAGTTGATTTATTTATAAAATAATATTTCTCATATGGTGAAAATTCCAAAAGAGTTAATTTATAAATGATATTATAAAATAGAAAATGAGGGCATGTATAAGTACAAGTATAAGTAGTGTACAAAGTGATGATAATATGGAGGGAATATTTGGTAATTTAGAAAATTGGGGTATAGAAAAAGATAGTCAATGGTCGGCCATTAGACATTGTCAAGAATTTAATGGATGGATTTTTTGTGACCATCGATTTCAATTAAATGGGTCCTACATGATTCCCCTTAAAGAAGCTGCTCACCATTGCTTCAATTCAATTGTTTCCTTAAAGCTATTGCCTAATCATTCTTAATTATCAAACTTGGGGATTAATTAACAACCAAAAAAAACACAGCATAATCATTATAAATGAAAACAAAAATAGCATTTGTAATTATACCCCACTATTTCGATTGTAAACAATGCTAATGAGAGTCCAAAACAAGCTTAAAATAAACATCAAATTAAATTATTTCAAAAAAAAAATTCAATGATATTTTTTAAAGGAAATATTTTAAAATAAAAAACTTAAAATAATTAGTTCAGATAAGTAATATTACTCTTTTTTTTTAAAACATATTTGTTTACATTAAAATTATGTTAATAAGTTGATATTTGTTTATTTCTAAAAGAGATTAACGGAATTTAGGCGGGTTCAATAAAAGAAAAAATAATAATAATTAGAGAGCGTTTCAAATATCTAGAAGAGTCACCACAAAAAAAAGGTAATAAAACACCTAATTTATGTGTTTCAGTTTGCTAAACTTGTGTCTACAAATAGAGTGTTTAAAATCAAAAGTAACAAATACTAAAAATTAGAAAGTCTTTTATGTAAGAAGAGAAAGAGAGCATCAAATTAAGCAAGGTTGAAAAGATCTAAAATCATTGAGAATGGTGGACACCCTTTCCTTGGTTATATCTCTTCTCCTTTATGATGCTAATTTCCCCACATTTCTTGAGAAAAATATTTTTACATACTATAATCACCTAGTTCTTATAATTTACTCCATGCAAGAGCCTATCATTGAAATTAAGATTTAGTTTAGTATTGAAATTAATATTATGGCTTGAAATCACCTTATATTCAATATAATTGAAAAATAAGTAGTGTTCACTTAAAGTTGTTGTTTATTAAACAATTTATTTATTGTGCTTTCAAATAGAGCAAAACACAAGCACGAGGTTGTCGAGATAATTTTAAGGCTAGAACACTTAATAATTTCCTATTCAAACAAGAGAATATATATATATATATATATAT
>JAXCLQ010000013.1:5363263-5377849 GCA_035584115.1 Cedrela odorata | reverse complement strand
ACAAGAGGTTAGAATTTACGAATTATTTTATATTTACAAGAAGTTAAAAAATGTTAAGAACTAAATGATATCTTTAAAAATATATTGATTAATAAAAAATGCTTGTTATCTATATAGATAAGCCAAATATATATATATATACATCCAGCCCGTTTTAAAAATATTTATTAAATTAATAAATAAATAAAAACCAGTTGATTGACCATGTTTTGACTTTTACGCGGGAACCCAAAGAAGGAAGTTCGTTTTTATCTCTCTCCGTATCTAAATAATTAACTTAGTTTCCTTTTTTGCAATTCTCTTTCATATCAGTCCTTATAGTTGCAGGATTTTTGCTATAAATATGGCAATCAAATCAACAGACCTGTAATTTCTTTATTTTAACACTGCATTTAATTTTCTCCTTGTTGCTCATACAAACATGACTCAAAACCCTTCTTCTTCCTTTCCAATTCTAGCTACTAACAGTACTGAGAAATTAGCAGCAGAACTAGTACTGGATATTGACCTCAATTATCCTGCGGGAGAGATCGTTGAAGATTCTGAAACTCAAAACAAACAAGAGATATCTGAGAAAGGACTTATCATCGTTGATTTGGACGGTGAAGACTGCGGTACTGATCAAGAATATAAAGCAATTAGTACGAAAGCTTTGCGGGGCTCTGGGGAAGGAGGAATTAGCAGTAGTTCTGTGAGTAAACGAAGAAGATACACAACAGAAGAGAAGGGAAAGACAAAAGTTGTTGTTGATGATAATGATCCCCGTGATCACGATCATGATCTTGGTGATTTGTTGGAGCTTCGGTTGGGAATGGGACCAGCAGCACCAACGCCGTCCGATCAGAAACCGCAGCAAAAGGGATTGGTTATTGAAGCTTCAAGTACCGGTTTCATTCACACGGAGATAGAAGACGAAGACGATTCACATAGAGATTTATTAAATTTCCTAATGTTCAATTGATGATTTTCTTATTAATGTTAAGGAAAACAAATTAATAGTTTGATACATTTCATGCCATCGCATGTTTAATTAACTCGATTGATATATATATATATATATATTTAACTTTTATACCTAAAATGGGGTTTTTAATATGGTATAACTTTTGTTTTATTTTATTTTATTTTATTTTTATATGGTTGTACCCTCTAATTAATGAAAATATTAAAGAGTTAAAAAGGAAACAAATCTTTAGAATATATTACCATATCTTTAAAATAAATTTCTAGCTAGGGTTTCCTTATACGTAGCATTCAAGCAAAATTAATTTCTATCGACGGATATATTCCTTCATATTTCAGTTAATGGGAAAATAAATTATTTATTTTTTGGTGTATTATCATCCTAGTTCCTAAAGTTTTACAAAATTATAATGGAAGATACCATTTGTCTTTTTAAAGAATGTCTTTATCTTTATAATACTCTGGTCATGAATTAAAGTGGAAAATTCTTATATAGTGTTAAGAATTAAGGAAAAAAAAAAACTTGATAAATTATGATTTTGTCTTAATATATAGGATTAATGTCTGTTAGTCTTTTATCTGGTTATTAATCCTAAATTTATATTAAGCCCTTTAAAAAATATAGAATTAAAACTTTTATTTATATGATAAAGAGATTTTAATTTAATCCTTAATTGATATTGATGGGAGATTTACAATTATACCCTCAAAGGAAAGATGAACTATTTTTGTATTTTTAGATGAAAATAAACTTTCAGATTATCCCTTAAAAGAGAGAGAGAGAAAAAAAAAATACAGGTAATGAGAGTTCTCAAATTATGATTGAAGCTCTCGAAGTCTGCTCGATTATGGTTATCCTGATTATAAAATAAAAGTCCATTCAAGATTACATCAAATGCTTGTGAGCTCAAGCACACAAACATTAGTATGAATATGTCTTCAAAATATTCATGCATTAGCATATAAAATTATATATAAAAATCAGTGTGAATGGCATTAGAGTACATGCATAAAAACCAAATATAAATTTTTTTATGCAAGGATCTAATATACATGCGAAGCATATATATACCAAATACTAATATTAAAAGTATGTTCTATTGTTTATTGTATATTTTTATACTTATTGCTTATTATAAATTCAACTTAAATTTTAGATGTTTATGGCTAATGAATGGTAAGTTTGTTTATTTTATGAGATTTGTTAACCTAAAGAAGACCGATGCCCACACCACAAAATATCCATAGGAACTAGGAGTACCTATAGATAAGGCATCCTTTATAAATGATATGTTTTCCCTGCCAAGTAATCAGGATGATTTCAAAAACGCACTCAATGAGAGGAAATGCATACCCGATTGATCTGTAAATTTCCTGCCAAGTAAGCAGGATGATTTTAAAAAATGCACTCAATGAGAGGAAATACAAAACCAATTGAGCTGCAAATTCCCTGCCAAGTAAATAGGATGATCTTCATGCTTCTTGCCCACAAGAAGGCAGAATGATCTCCATTTTTCTTGTCCACGAAGAGGCAGAATGATCTCTATGTTCCCTGCCCACGCAAAATGATACCCACTTTTTCTACCCATAAGGTGGTAGGATGATCTCCACATTCCTTGCCTCTATGTACATGAGGCAGGATGATCTTCACGTTCCCTGACCACGAAAAGGTAGGATGATCTTTACTTTCTCTACCGAATAGGCATGGCGATTTCTAAAAGCGCTCAAAGGTAGAAAAGGAAATACTCAAGAGCAGCACTCTTTTGCCAAGACTGAGATTATTGAAGGGTAAAAGTGAACAAATTCAAGAGCGACACTTTCCCTACCAAATAACACTTCTCCTCTTAAAAGTATAAGAGGATTTCTCTTATCAAGATAATAAAGGTACTCATCTAATTACTAAATTATTTATTATTAAATTCTTCTAAGACTATTAACTTAATAATTTTGAGGAGAATTATTTGATTAAAATTCTTATTACTGTGGCCTCGATTATTCATTACGTAAATATGAGAGAAATCATGGTTAACATTATCGGTTAGTTATAATTGTGTTCTCTATTTTCAGTTGAGTATTTCTGAGGAAATTTACTTGATTGATTTTCGTGTCCACGTTGCAACGTCAGTTGTTTATTACATAATTCTGATATGAATTGCGGCTAAATTTGTTTACTATAAATTGTGTTCTCGGTTATAGTATTAAAATACTGATATACAACCCAAAAGGGGGAGTGAATTGAATTTATAAGCTTAATTTGACAAATTTAGATTTTGCTTCAATTAACCACACAATCAAATATATACTTTAAAATAAAGAGAGTAAGAAGAAAGATTAAACACCTTGGATTTATAGTGATTCGGTACAACCTTACCTACGTTCACTCCTTCAAGCTTCACTTGAATATTCCACTATGAATAAGTCTTGAAACCTCAAGACCCAATTTACAACTAATGAGATTTTTAGTACTCTTTCAACCTTACAAGTGATTTTCTCCCAATCACTCAACCTCACTATACCTAAGTGAAGAATAAGCCTAGAAACCCAAGACTTAATTTACAATAAATAGAATTTTTAGTACCTCTTAAAACCTTACAAGTGACTTCACTCCCAAATAACTTAATCTCACAATATCTAAGGGAAAGATCACTTCTCTCACTTTTTTACATGTGAGAATAGATGTAGAAAATATATTACATATTTAAATAATTCTCCAACAAGAGAGAATATTACAAATGAAAGATCTAAATATATAAAATGTATTAGTAGCACTTTGTAAGGTTAAGATTTGTAAGCTTACTTAAAAGATATTATAAGCACTTAAACTTTGAGATAAAGGTGTTCAGAACTACTTATGAATGAATGTAGAACTTGTATTTATAGGTAGGGTTCAAAAACTAGTCTTTAGACTCATAAAAATTCAAATTTTGAATGCAAACGGTTGACCTCTTCCTTAAATTAGTAGACTAATTTTGCGAGTAACGGTAAAAAATATCTAGCAACCAGTAAACCGATTCCTCAAACCTTGCAGTTTAGTCTCTTTTTTAGTTTTAATAAATACAATTAAGTCCATATCTCAAGTTTCAAGTGTATCTTTTGGTATATTTTGCAAATATTAAAAATATGTATTTGCAAAAATCAATGAGCTTACAACTATTACACACATACAGCCTTATATTTAAAGATTTAAGAATAAATACATTTAACTTATATCTTAATTATTTGTTTGATTGAATTGATATATTTTATTATCATCAAAATATGAGTTTGTATTACACTAAGGTTAACAATCTCCCCCTTTTTAATGATGACAAAATGTTTGATTCATGTAGGAATTTTCTTTAAAATGAAGAAATGCTCCTCCTTTCAATTTGAATGAAACTCCCCTTACAAAAGAAATATTGCAAGCACTTAGACTTGATTTTAAAACTTGAAAGATATTTATAAACATTTAGACTTAGAGAGAAAATATTCAGAACCACTTATAAATGAACGTGAGACTTGTATTTATAGTTAGGGTTCGAAAACTAGCCGTTAAACTTATAAAAATTCAAATTTTGAATGCAAACGATCGACATTTTCCTTAAACCGGTTGATCAGTTCTGCGAGTAACTATCAAAAATGTCTGACAACCAGTCAACTAGTTCCTCTTTTCCCCAATTTTTAACTTTCAAAAATCTTATAATTTAATCTCTAAAAACTTACAGTTTAATCAATTTTTCAGTTTTCAAAAATACAATTAAATTCATATCCTAGGTTCTAAAAGTGTAACTTTTGGTGTATTTTATAAGTATTAAAAATATGTGTTTAAAAATATCAATGAGCTTACAAACTTACAACAATTACACACATACAAGCTTATATTCTAATATTTAAGAATAAATACCCTTAGCTTGTATGTTGATTCTTTAACTTGAGTTTTTTATGCTTCCTTGTTCATTTGTTTTATTGAATTAACATATTTTGTTTTCATCAAAATATGAGTTTGTATGATACTAAGGTTAACAATCTCTACCTTTATAATGACGAAAAAATGTTTGATTCATGTAGAGATTTTCTTGAAAATGAAGAAATGCTCCCTTTTTCAATTTGAATGAAACCCCCTATAAAAGAAATACTATAAGTAAAGAAAATAAGAAAATTATATCATCCCTATATACTCCATGTTATCCTTTTTTGTCATATAAAAGAAAATTATATCAACATTATTTTCTTCCTAAATCTACAAAAATATTTCTTCCCTTATGCATAGCAATATTTCTCCCCCTATCAACAATAATCAATTCTCTTCTCTTAGATAATGATTAACAATAATTCTGATACCAATTCATGATAATGACAATCAACAATATTTCTCCCCCTTTTGCATCGTCAAAAGAATATATTCATAGTGCTTTAAAAATAAGTATAAAAATATCTATGAAGTACGCACAAAAGAAATATTAAGCATAAGAATAGCAATTTCACAACAATAAAACCATGAGTTCAAACAACATAAGTTCGAAGTTCAAACTAAAAAGTTTAAAGTACATGCCATTACAAACCATAACTACTTCAAAGTACTAGTTTGATACCAAAAAACTTGAATATGAAATGATGTAGGAAAATAAACATGAAAAAGATCATGTGTCTAATAATCAAGGAGAAGATGCCCTGGATTGGTTGCAAAGATGTCGTAGAATTTTTGCAATATCACCTTACATTTCATCCATTCTATTGTCCATTCTTGCGAAACCAATTACCATATCATTTTACAAACTATGAACACCTTTTTGAAAAAGATATAATTGAGTCTACAGAGTTTCCATAGAGAAGGTCTTAGTCTCATCAAGAATTTGTTCTTGATTTGAGGAAGCTTCAGTTGGTCATTGTGTCGAAGCATCTTTTCTAACCTAAGAACCATTTATTAATTTCTTATATCCCATTTGAATAATTGTGGTGAAGGTAAAAATATTTCTATTTGAAATTTTGACAGTTTCTTTATCATCAAGTGAGACACCAAAGCTCTTAAATATAAGAGATAAAATTTGGCCAAAATAAAGAGTTGTCGCAGCATTTCAAGTAATCTTGGCCAAGTGGTGAATGATTATATAGCTCAACCTCACAGAACTATTGGATAACATAGCCCAAATTTAGAAATTTCTCCATGTTTCTTATATCTCTCTTATGTTCTTTTGGTAGAAAAAGCTATTGAGACAATATGAGCAAGAACTTAGCTTCTAATAGACAATTCTAGGTTTACTGTCGTATATCCTTCATCCAGCTCACAGTTGGGATCACCAATAATCTTGTAGACTTCAATCCGATTTAAACTTAAACCAACCACAAAATCTGTCTTACTATAATATTCATGTCCAATATTTGGTATTCCAAAGAGTGCATTTAATTTATTGCAATCAAGAACAATTTTACTCCTTTTTCTTTAAAGGTAATCTTACAATCATTATAATCAAATGTAAGATTATTATAAAACAATCTCATTAACCTTAGATATACCTTCTCCCTAAGATCAATCAAATGACCCCAACCTTATTCATGTAATGGATTTTCCAAATCTAGGCTAGTTAGTACTCTAGGATCAATTAATCTATTAGGATATATAGTCATTTTGCTAAATAAAGTTTCAAATGACTTAGCTTGTGCATTTGAATAAAAAAGAAAGCTATCAAATCTTGATTTAGGGCATACCTCACTTACATTAATTATTGGATCATTTCCTTTCCTTTCCTATTCCTTGATGAACTTGCCATAATTTGATGAAAAGTAACTTAAGAAGTACTCACCAATATAATTCAAAATTCAGCCAAGTAGAGAGAGAAAGTCCAAATTGAGGGATTTTTATTCTTGTATTCAAATGGACAAATGTTTATTTTGAAAGTAAGATAATGTATTGCGGAAGTGTTTAATCGGTTCAATTTTGAGAAAAATTCATTTAAGGTAAAGGAATTTCAAATCTAACAATTTTTCTAGGTTTAAGGTTTGAAAAAGGGAAAATTGATTTACACACAAAATCATGAGTTTAATTAGTTAAAAAGTGTGTAAACGTGGTAGGGAAGCGTTTAAATGATGAATTTTAGTGAAAAATAGACTCACAAATGAGTGATTTTGAAGAAGAGATGAAGAGAATAAGTTTGTGTTTTAAAAAGAAAAAGAAAATAGGAAGAAGAAAACCAAGGGATGGCTTTTGTGCCCAACAAACTCGTCATTTGGTTTTGGGAACCAATCAATCGATCGATCGGTTTCATTTCTTCTTCTATTGGTTGACCAATTTGAGGAACTGATAAACCTGTTTCTCCTACCCTTTCATTTTCTTGTTCATTTTTCTTATCGATTGATCGTTTTGAACTCCATATTCAATGATTTCATCCTCAGAACTAATTACTCCAGCTAAAAAGTCTATTCTTTACTTGTTACATGGATGAGTTTTCATAAGATTTTGATTTTCTTAAGTGAATCTCCTTATTCCATAATATTAGAATATTAATGTTTGGCTTAGGTATAAGAAATTTTAACCATAATTAATTCTAACCATAATTAATTCGATTTCTTTTCTTAGTCATTTTGAATGAAATGTAATGCACGTAATGTGAAAAACACAATGAAGACACAAGGAAACATATGTAATATTATGCATGACATGTATGATGTTATTGACTCAAAAACAATGCATATGTTCACAAATCATAGACAATAAACATCATGTAATTTTCAAGATTCAAAGTTCTTGTCTTAAGAAACAAAATCTATTTTTTGAGGGCAATTTTGTAAAAATATTCGCAATTTGATTTTCAGTCGATATCGATTCTATAGTAATATTACATTTTTGAACATGATCTCTAAGAAACTGATGTTTAATCTCAATATGTTTAGCTTTAGAGTAATATACCGAATTTTTAGATAAATTAATGGCATTAATGTTGTCACAAAAGATAAAGGATTTTGTACAACAACTACCAACAACTATGCATTCAGCTTCGACTGTGGAAATAGTAATAAAATTTTGATTTTTACTAAACCACGAGACTAATGAGCTTCCAAGAAAATGGTATGTACTACTTGTATTTTTCTTGTCAACTTTGCAATCAACAAAGTCGGCATCGAAATAGCTAATTAATTCAAAGTGTATTCTTTTAGGATACTAAAGACCAAGATCAATTGTGCCATTTAAATATTTGAATATGCGTTTCACAGCTAGTAGATGACATTCTTTAAGATAAGATTGGAATCTAGCATATAAGCATACACTAAACATAATATCGGGTCTACTTGCGGTTAAATACAATAAGGATCCAATCATATCCAATCTAGCATATAAGCATACACTAAACATAATATCGGGTCTACTTGCGGTTAAATACATTAATGGCATTAATGTTGTCACAAAAGATAAAGGATTTTGTACAACAACTACCAACAACTATGCATTCAGCTTCGACTGTGGAAATAGTAATAAAATTTTGATTTTTACTAAACCACGAGACTAATGAGCTTCCAAGAAAATGGTATGTACTACTTGTATTTTTCTTGTCAACTTTGCAATCAACAAAGTCGGCATCGAAATAGCTAATTAATTCAAAGTGTATTCTTTTAGGATACTAAAGACCAAGATCAATTGTGCCATTTAAATATTTGAATATGCGTTTCACAGCTAGTAGATGACATTCTTTAAGATAAGATTGGAATCTAGCATATAAGCATACACTAAACATAATATCGGGTCTACTTGCGGTTAAATACAATAAGGATCCAATCATACCTCTGTATTTTTTTGTGTCCACATAGGTATCTTTTTCATCTTTATCAAGCTTTAGAGTAGAGCTCATTGGAGTTGCATCACTTTTTAAGTTCTCTATCCCAAATCTCTTAAGAAGATCTTTGATGTATTTAGATTGGTTGATGATGATTCCATCTTTCAATTGCTTGATTTGTAGACCGAGAAAGAACTTCAACTCTCTCATCATGCTCATTTCAAAATCATGACTCATGCATTTGAAAAATTCTTCACATGGTAAATTGTTAGTAGTACCGAAAAATATATCATCAACATATATTTGGACAATAAGTAAATCATAATCCTTATGCTTGATAAAATGTGTAACGTCTACCTTATCCATGCTAAAACCATTTTTCAAAAGAAATTTGTTTAGCCTTTCATATTAAGTTTTAGGGGCTTGTTTCAATCCATACAAAGCCTCAGTTAATTGTAAACATGATTTGAAAATGTGTTATTTTCAAAACTTGTATTATACATGTATGATTCAAGATTTATTTGACACATTAATAAGACTTAGGAGAACTTAAGTTGACTTAATGAAATAATTAATATGGATTTAGTTTTATTTTTCAAAAACAGAAAATAAAGGACCAAATTACAAAATTTCAGGGATTAAATTGCAAGATTTTCAAACAGTGAAAACTAACTTACTGTAGCGAAGATACTGTAGCGGGTTACTGTAGCACCGATAACCGATTTGAGGAAGCAATTGGCCGGCAAAATGCATGTTGCGGGACTGAGCAACCGGTTGACTAGTTGAAGGAACTGCTTGACTAGTAGTAAGGGTGTTCGATGACACTGTTCATGACACTGGAGCATTATTTACGACACTATTTATCATACAAATCTAGTTTTTTTTAGATTTTTTTAAATATTTTGAGGGTATTTTGGTCTTTTTACCTCTTTGTCTATATAAACCCAAGCCACCCCTCACTTGTTTTATGTTTTTCTTTCTTTTAAAATACCCAAAACTCATTTTCTCTCTCTAAATACTCTCTCTCACTTTTCTCTTCGATTTCTCTTTTTTTTTCTGATTAAATTCGAAATTTTCACTACCAAATGAATCCTCATTGTATTCTCTTCGTATTGATACAATATTTGGGCTAAGAAAAGCAAGAAACAATGACAAACAGAAATGGGTTTCGACTCAAATTTGGGGCTTTTGCATTTCAACTACAAATTGATATTCTTAAAGGCTTGAACAAGTTATCGGTAAGTCAAATAACTTATTATAAGCATGATTTTAAGATTTGGAGCAAATTGAAGTTTATGTTTTATGGTTCATCAGAAATTTAAATTGATTTTCGCTTAGGAAACATAGAATTGTGTTGAATAGAGATAATTAGAAGTATACGAAGTCGATTTTGTGTTAAATGTTGTCTGAAACAATTATATATATATATATATATATACATTTGTCAAAAATACACAATTCAACATTTCCATCTTATGTATATATATATATATATATATATATATACATGCATTGAATATTGTTTAGAATAAGTATGTCTGTTTAAACGGCAATGAGAATTTAGGGATTTCAATGAGTTCGCGTATGAAATGTTAAATGGTATTTAATGGTGATAATTTAACTATTACTATGAAAATGAATGTGAAATTGGATAAATGGCCTCATTAGTAAAACCTCGTAATATAATATGTATCAAACTAAGTAATTGTAAACATATTATACATAAACATCGTATTTAGTGCATGTTATAATGTTTGGGAATATTGAAATTAATAAGACTATGCATGTGTGATATTAGGCGCCAAACACACGATAGTGGAACCTAGTGAGTGCTAGTAGTAATTATGGGAGTGGTGACCCTCCTTTACCTGTGATTGAATTTATACATACATAATTATGTAAATAGAAACACATGTAATATTTATATGTACTCTTGTGTGTTAAACAAATGTTTTGAAATGAGTGTTTCACATATATTCTATATTGATATTGAAAAATGATTATAAATGGTCTGCTGTTAAAGTTTTACTTGATATATATGCATGAAATGGCTGAGGAGGCTGAATTTGGATTATTGTTTGTAATCATTATTTGAAAATGTTATAGCCATGAAGGTCAGGTTTTGATTTACATGGTTATACTGCTGAGTTGAAAATAAAATGTTTTAATGCATGTATGTTTTGGTGATAAGGCCGGTAAGATCGATTATTATTTTATAGCTAGTGGGCCAGGTTATTTACTGTATATACATAACTGTAACCTATAGATAGACCTATGAGAGATCACATAGGTTACTAGTGCCGCAGTGGGGCTGTATAAGGGAAGATAAGCCGTGGTAAGCCTATTGTGTACAGGTGCATGGATGCGCAGTGATATAAAACCCTATAGAAAGTCTTGACAGCTTGATGGGGATCTCGAGGGTTTGATGGGTATAACGAGAACAGACACTTTATCACCAAGTAACTACTCAAGGCCAACATCAGTCAGAAGGGCAAATGTTTTACAAGTGCATGTTTTGATAGAAAAAAATGATTTAATATTTTATAAGAATGCATTGCAAATGGTTTTATGCATGAACAGGCTTACTGATTGATTTCGACGTTACCTCGGCCAAAGTAACAGTTGAGAAAGTATGGTCAACCTAATTTATGGTTTTAAAAGTTATGCTGATCAACGAATGTGTTTTGTGATAAAAATTATGTATTGTAAATGAAAAAGTATATATGTATATTAAGCATGACAGAATTGAAATCCTAATATCATAATTTAGAAATCTGTGTGCATGTATGTATATCTATGTATGTATGCATTTACTCATTGAGTGGAGTTGTGTACTCACCCCTCATATTCCATTTTCAGGAAATAAAGTGTATCCAAGAATGATAATTGGTGGTGGTGATCAATTAAGGGTGTAACATCCTTAGGTATTATTGTTAACCTCGACTTACAGAATGTATAGATCAGTCTACTTAGTATGTTTTAAGAAACTGTTATATGTATTTAAATATGAATTGAAAATATTGTATTTTAAGGAGTTCCTTGTAGTATTTGTAAATTAAATATACATTTAAATTGCTAAATGATTTGAAAATATCTCGGAGAGACAATTGTATGTGAATGATAATACAGGGGATAGATACCTAAGCAGTCTTACAGATCTGAGAGACATGTTCGAAAATTTAGAATGTGTCTCGAGGGTCTTTGGCAGTTGTCACGTGTGGACCCTTTAGGCGATGGCGTAACAATTAAAGTGATATTAGGGCCATAGTTTCAAAAAATATATTGGAAATATGTTAAAACTCATTTTGAAACTTTTTTACATTATTTTTAATCGAATTTTGAAAAGTACTTAGTGTACAATAAGTGAGTCGAGTCTTAGGGATTGATCACCACTAATATATATACATATATATATATATATTGAGGCTTTGAAATTGTGAACTTTTTTTATAGTAAATAATGCCATTTTGATGCATATACACAGATGATGTATTGACTTGATTAAGTTTGAATCTCAGTAAAAATCGAACTAGTTTCGATTTTGGGTAGACCGAGTTTGTGTAAAGAGATTGAAAGTGCTTACATCATTATTCTATGGTTATTTCATTGAGAAATAATATTGTCCCGAGATAGACTGATAAATTATAAAATATCGCAGAGTGGAGGTTAGGCTGAAGGGTGGCTACACCCCCTATAGAACAAGTAAGGGTATTAATAATACATATAATAAGGATATGAGAATTAAATCAACAAGTAAATAATGGTACTAAGGAAAGATAGTGGCATGGAGTACTATAGCAAGATCTTTGACAATCTTTCCACAGATCATGAGATCTTTAAGTACTAAATAGTGAGATTCACCTCACAACAGAATGGGTAGCATAAAGATCCAGCATGACAATTATGGAGAAGGTTATATGTATGCTGATTAGTACTGATTGTCCAAATTATTCTGTGCAAAGGTAGTAACTACAATAACTACAATTGTATACTTTTTTAATAAGAGTTTTATATCTATTTTGAATTTTAAAACAAGAAAAAAAGTATAGACTGGTCGTCCACCTAACTTAGATTATTTTTTTAAAAAAAATTATTATACTCACAATTTATGCACATATAAGCTAAGTAAAGTTAGACGTTAAACCTATTAAATAAGTCTTTGTAGGATATCCTGATGGAGTTAAAGATATAAGCTATGGTATAATGACGGTGGAAACAACAGATGAATAATAAGTATGAATGTTATATTTCATAAAGAGAAAATGTGAAGATGATCAATACCTATTGAATATGTATATATATATATATATATATAGTAGAATAGGTTTCTACCAAAAGCACACCTAAGATTGAGGTGGAGCTTGATGGAAGAAATTAATCATTCAAAGATGAAGGAAATAGAAGCAAAGTTACTAAATTCACTTATGAGGTATGAATATTTATATTTAATTGCATACGCATCACATGCTGATAGAGAGTTAACTTCCTTAAATCAAAAATTATAGTCCACACCTTTTTAGGGAAGAAATTGTTAAGGAAGACAGTCTTTAGAGATTGTGCTATTTGTTAGAGATATGCCCTAAAACTAATTGTGTCATACGGTTTAGAGATATCATCCTTATGTATATATAACTTTATAATTTATTGTAAATTAGTTTATGATTAATAAAATGACATTTATATCATTTTATATATATAGTTGCGTATATATATAGCTATTATATATAAAATGCAAAATGAGATTCTGTGATGTATTATGACGTCATGACTCTATCTGCAAGGAGTTGTAGGTATGAGTACAGAGTCTGATCTAAATACATCCGAATTAGTTCCTAATTAAGGTATTGTCATATAAGAGTATGACATTGCATGACTAGCATGTTTGATGCTGCCAAGGATTAGTATTTGATGTTAATAGTTGGGTGACTAGTCTCATGTCAGAAATGCATAAACATGAGTAATAAGTTGAAGTACGTGTTACTGAATGTGACCAAACGTAACAAATCACATGGGTGATTATCCACAGTTAATTATACGTTACACAGCCGTACTAGTGTACTACTAGTCCTTTGACCTGAGGTGTCACAGCTGCCCTCTGCATTAAGGCACATCGTTCACTTGTGTATATTGCACCGGGCTGGCCATGCCTGGTGAAAGAAGCTTGCTAGCAATGTGTTTAAGTGAAAGAGGACAGGTGATGACCAACACGGAATCCGCTGGCTTAGATATTAGAGTTTGAGATTCTAGGCAGAGATGTCATACATGGGAAATGAAATCTCTGGCCAGAGTACGTGTTTTTAAAAAGGTATTTTCGGATATATGATTCCTATAAATGATTCGAGACCTTATTCCTATGATTGAGTTAGGAGTTTGACGATTCTATAACCCGTACTCGATCGGGAGTCAACAGTAGAGGGACTTTACTACATGTATGTATGACTATATGAATTCATCAGTGTTTGGGGGTTGTAACATCTTGCTAGAGGTTGCGCATGATCATTGGAAACTTTGGTTACAAAGAGTTGTACCGAAGAAATACGAAGGAGTTCGTATCCACCCATGTCCAACTTATAGTGAACCTAAGGGGTTACACACATAGTCAGTTACTTGATGATGATGGGTATTGCTACTATACAATAATCATTAATTGGTTAATGATATTGTACATATATTG
The DNA here is from genome assembly GCA_035584115.1 of Cedrela odorata. Classification (NCBI taxonomy): domain Eukaryota; kingdom Viridiplantae; phylum Streptophyta; class Magnoliopsida; order Sapindales; family Meliaceae; genus Cedrela; species Cedrela odorata. The sequence goes on along the minus strand of JAXCLQ010000013.1, from coordinate 5,363,467 downwards.
ATCGGGTAGCAATTTGATTCTTTATTATAAAGAATATATTTTTGAGTTATGATGCACTAGCAAGCGTATGTGTGAAAAATATTTCAGTTTAATTTCGGGATACCGTAAATATAATTTGCGGATGAAAAATATTAATATATTAGTATTATATTTTAATATGATTAAAGTAATCATAAAAATATAATTATTAATTATATTAATATA
>JAXCLQ010000013.1:5330086-5354014 GCA_035584115.1 Cedrela odorata | reverse complement strand
CTAGCCCACTTAATTACATATGTATATATCTATCCATAAGCTAAAATCCCAAAATAATCTTGCTAATAATGAAATTTCAATTCTACCCTTGTAATTAAGAATAGGAATGATGTAATTTGATAAGTATTTTACATGTATCTTAAAATATAATAAATCTTTATTGTGAAATGATTTGAAAACTATCTTAGAGAGACTTGTTTATGTAAATGTGTTTATGAACTGTTTGGGAAATTGTTTTGAGAAGCATGTAAATATATAAGGGTGACAGGTACCCAAGCAGCCTTACAGGCCTGAGGGACATGTTTAGAGATTAAAAATGTGTCTCGAAGGTCTGTGGCGGTTGTCATATGTGGACCCCACAAGCGGAGGCATGACAAACACGTTCTCCAACGTATCACCTATATTTATGTTCTTGTGACATGAGACTAGTCACTCAATTATTAGCATCTAATACTAATCATTGGCAACATCAAATATACTATTCATGTAAGTCCCATATGACATCACCTCAATCGGGAATTGATTCGAATGTATTCAAATCAAAACTTTGTACTCATATCTACAACTCCTTGTAGATAGAGTCTTGATATCAAATACATCACAGGATCTTATTCTTCATTATTTATTTATTAAGCAACTGTAAATGCAAAATGATATAAATATCTTTTTATTAATTATAAATAATTTATAATTAATTATAGAAATACATTTATATACAAAGAATGATATCCCTAAACCACATGACATGATTAGTTATGGGGCATATCTCCAACAAAAGTACGTTTGTTAAATACTCTATAAGATTTGAAATTCATTGAGTAAATAAGAAAAATTTCAATATCAAATTTTGAATCAAATTTTTCTAATTAATCCTTGGTATTTAAGATAAAGCATTTTGAACCAAAAATTTTGAAATATCTAATATTGGGTTTTCTAACATGCCAAAACTTATAGGGTGTCGTATTAAGAGAAGGTCTTATTAACACCCAATTTAAAACATAATAAGTGGTGATAACAACTTCGGCCCAAACATATTGTGGTAAAAAAAAATCATGATGTATTATCCTTATCGTTTCTTGAACACCATTTTATTGAAGAGTCTTAGAAAATGAAAATTGTTGCTTAATGTCATGCTCATCATAAAACTATTTAAATGCATGATTTTCAAATTCCCCACTATAGCCACTTCTTATGCATCTAATTATGACTCTTTTTTCATTTTGAACTCTCCTTGAAAATTTAGAAAAGACTTTTATTGCCTCATCTTTTGTAGCCAAAAATAACACCCATATAAATCTTGAAAAACCATCAACAATAACTAATACATAATATTTACCACTTAGGCTTGCAATTCTAGAAGGTCCAAATAAATTCATATGAAGAAGATCCAAATATTTAGAAGTGGAAATTTTTATTTTAGTTTTAAAAGATGTTTTGACTTGTTTCTGAATTGGCATGCATCACATATTTTGTCATTCATAAATTCAATTTTTGGAAGACCTTTCATAAGATCCTTTTTAAAGATTCTTCAAATCAAATCCATGTTTATATATCCTAGTCTCTTATGCTATAACCAACTATTCTCATGCAAAACAAAAAAATAATTATCAACAATTAATGCATAATCAATATCAATAGTGCACACATTTCCATTTTTAATTCCAAAGAAAATGATTTCATCATCAAGCATGCTTTTAATCATACAACATGTTGGTTCAAAAATAACTTTATAACATTTATCACATAATTGACTAATGCTAAGAAGATTATGATTTAAATTATCAACTAATAAAACATTCTCAATTATGATAGAGCTTTCATTACCCACATTACCGAAGCTAATGATTTTTCCTTTAACGTTGTCCCCAAAAGTAACATGTCCTCTATCTTTATGTTTTGTAAAACTTAAGAATAGAAATATATTTTTAATTATGTGTCTTGAACAACCGCTATAAAAAAAATTATTTTTTAATTTTTTGCTATTCAGTACCTACCAAAGATAATCATGTTGAAATTTTTGGTACCCAAATTTTTATGGGTTCTTGTGTGTTAGTATTGGTTTCTTTTGGAACCCATACCATATTGATGCCAAATGCATTTCTTTTTATTAGAGATCTATGACTTAAATGGCCAAAAACATTACAATAGTTGCAAGCTGCATTAACTTTAACTTTTGGAGAAGGTTTTATAAAATAGTTTTTCTAAAACTTTTGTTTAGCATAATGCTTGTATCCAATACCACTTTTATCAAAAACACATCTTTGATATACTAAAAGAAGTTCCAAGATCTTTTGTCCTTTTGAAAATTTCAAAACAATATTGTTCAAATCACTTGATTCTTTTTTGAGATTTTGAATCTCTTTAAGGAAACCTTGTTTTTCCTTCTCTAATGACATATCTAATTCATTTAAAGAATTTATTTCAAAGGATAAACTATCAAATTTCTTTTTAAGAGTTCTATTTTTAGAAATCAATTTTTGAAAATCATCATGCAACTCTTCAAAAGCATACAATAATTCATCATAAGAGTAATTTGGTTCATGATCACTTATCTCATCATCACTTAAGGCCGTGAAGCACATGTTGGCGATTTCGTCATTTGATGAACTTTCTTCTCACCATCTTATGTTGCCACCATTGCCTTTTTCTTGAACTTTTTATATTTGAAAAGAAAGCAATATGCTTTGACATATGTAGGCTTTTTGCATTCATAGCATGTGATTTGGCTATTCTTTTTGCTTTCACGTCTTTGGTTTTCTCCCAAAGAATTTCTGAAGTTTCTCTTTTCAAAATTCTTTTTGTTTCTTAAAAAGCTTTTGAACTTATTTTCCATTAAGGCAGTGTCATCATCATCATTTTCACTCTCATCCCTGTTACTTTCATGCATGGTGATGTGAATGTAATGTTTTTCTTCTTCTTATCGTCAATATCTTGATCATCAAAAATTTTATCTTCATAATCCATAAGTGACCCAATGGATTATCAAGAGAAAGAGTGTTAAGATCTTTATCTTCCTCAATGGCTATTGTTTTTGCTCTTCATTCCTTTGGCAAAGATCTAAGAATCTTCTTTACTTGTTTGCTATTAGTAAAGATTTTTCCTAAAACTTTCAAAGAATTAATTATGTCCGTGAATCTTATGTACATATTGTGAATGGACTCATGAGGCTCTATTTTAAATAATTCATATTGTCTAGTGAGTCTACTTATTTTAGATTCTTTAATTTGATTAGTTCCTTCATATACAACCTCTAATGTATGTCAAATTTCATGGCCACTTTCACATCTTTATATTTAATGGAATTCACTTTTATCTACTGCATAATATGGAACAATTATTGCCTTAGCATTCATAAAGACATTTTTTCATATCTACCTTATCCCACTCACTACTAGGTTTCAATACATTTTTCCTTTTCTCATTTCTTTTTATTGGAGTCTTATGACCTTTATTAACTATTTCTCAAAGCTCAAAATCAATAGCTTATAGAAATATTCTCATCCGAACCTTCCAATATGCATAATCATTTCCTCAAAAAATGGGGTTTAGTTATGGAATGTCCCTTTAGATCACTACTAGAGTTGTCATGGATTTTTTATTAGACAATTAAATCATAAACAAGATAATCAAGCTCTTATACCAATTGAAATATAGATATACAACCCAAGAAAGAGGGGGTGAATTGGGTTTTTTAGCTTAATTTGATAAATTTAGATTTTGTCTCAATTTTAACCACACAATCAAATATAAGGTTTTAAAATAAAGAGAGTAAGAAGAGATATTGAATACTTTAGATTTATAGTGGTTCGATACAACCTTTCCTACGTTCACTCCATCAAACTTCACTTGAAAATTTTGTTCTGAACAAGTCTTGAAACCCTAAAACTCAATTTTCAACCATTGAGACTCTTGGTACTCCTTCAAACCTTACAAGTGGTTCTCTCATAATCTCTCAACCTCACTACACCCAAGAGAAAAACAAGTCTTGAAACCCTAAAACTCAATTTACAACAGAAATGATTTTTGGTATCTCTTAAAACCTTACAAGTGACTTCACTCCCAAATCACTTAATCTTATAATACTTAAGTGAAAGATCACTTCTCTCACTCTTTTACATATGAGAATAGATGTAGAAAATAGATTACACCTTTAAATAATTCTCTAACAAGAGAGAATCTTACAAATGAAAGAACTAGGTGCATGAAATGTATTTGTAATACTTTGTAAGCTCAAGGTTTAATTTTGCAACTTGAAAGATATTTGTAAACACTTAGACTTTAAGTAAAAATGTTTAGAACTACTTATGAATGAATGTAGGAATTGTATTTATAGTTAGGGTTCGAAAACTAACCATTAAACTCATAAAAATTTAAATTTTGAATGCAAACAGTCAATTTTTTCCTTAAACCGGTAGACCAATTTTGCGAGTAATGGTCAAAATGCCTAACATCGGTCAATTGGTTGCATGAATCGGTTGACCAGTTTAAATCGGTAGACTAGTTTAAGGAATTGATTGGCCAATTCCTCCTTTTTACCCTGGTTTTCAACTATTAGAAATCTTACAATTTGATTCCTTAAAACCTTGTGGTTTAGTCCATTTTTCAATTTTGAAAATAGGATTAAGTTCATGTCCTAAGTTTCAAAAGTGTATCTTTTGGTGTATTTTGCAAATACTAAAAATATATGTTTAAAAATATCAATGAGCTTACAAACTTACAACACTTATACACATACAAACTTATATTTTAATATTTAAGAATAAATACCCTTAGCTTGTATTTTGATTCTTTAACTTAAATTCTTTATGCTTCTTTGTTTATTTACTTTATTGAATTGACATATTTTGTTATTATCAAAACATGAGTTTGTATGACACTAAAGTCAACAAGTATTTTTTCAAAGGGAACTACTTGATTAAAATTCTGGTTTATTTTTAATTTTGTTGCTCTCAGATGTTAATGTAGTAATTCTAAAGGAGAATTAATTATTTTTTGATTATTTATCATTTTAGTATGCTCGGCTAATAAATAAAGTAAAATTTGAGGCAATAAAAATGAATGTCAAATATTCATGATAAGCCGAAGACATCTATGAGGGAGGAAAAAGTACCCATGGCTGAGTTTTTATTCTTGAAGACCGGGTTTTTCATTCGAGGATACACATGGGGATTATAAATATATCTATAGGTAGGATAATATTTTGAATCACTAGATGAAAAATCATCTGTCTAATCTCATATTAGATAATCTCAATGAAAGCATGATCACAAAGAAGAGGTGTGTTTATATGGCCAAATATGTTTGTTATACTTCTTTAATGGAACCAAAAAAATGTGAAAGAAGTTTTGTTAAAAGAATTTTGGGTAAACGTTATGAAAAAAGAACTAGAAAATTTTGTTACAAATGATGTGTGGACATTAGTACCTAAACCTAAACACACTAATGTTATTAGAATCAAATGAAATTTTAAAAATAAAATTGAAGAATTTGGTAACATAGTGAGAAACAAAGCTAAATCAGCTGCTCAATGATACACACGAATTGAGGGAATTGATTTTAATGAGATTTTTGCTCATGTAGCCAGGTTAGAATCAATTAGATTACTTCTTACCATTGCATGTGCTCTAGGTTTTAAATTATTTCAAATGGATGTAAAAAGTGCATTTCTTAATAGAATTTTGAATGAAGAAGCTTGTCTAGAATAACCTAAAGTTTTTCAAGACCCTAACTTTCATAATTATGTGTTTAAACTTAAGGAAACATTGTATGGGTTAAAATAAGGTTCTAAGGCATGATATGAGAGGTTGACTAGCTTTCTAATTGAGAAAGAATATAAGAGAGAGGAGTAGATAATTTTTTGTTAATTAAGAATTTTAATTTTGAAATTATAATTGCTCAAATTTATATTGATGACATTGTTTTTTATTTTACTTCTAACGCTAAAGTGCAAAATTTTGTTACGCATGTGAAAAAATGAATTGAAGATGAGCTTAATTAGAGAACTAACTTATTTTATAAGTTTGCAGATTAAACAACTTGAGGATGAATTTTTTATCATTCAAAGTAAGTATGGCAAAAGCCTAGTTAAGAAGTTTGGTTTAGAAACCACTAACACATGATGACACCTATGGGGATTAATGCAAAATTGTCAAAAGATAATGGTGTTCTAGTGTTGATCCATGTTTGTATAGAAGAATGATTGGTAGCTTACTATACCTAACTGAGGGTATCCTAGACATTAGCTTTGGTGTAGGAGTATGTACTAAATACTAAACAAATTCTAAAGAGTCACATTTATCTGCTGTTAAGAAGATTATTCAATATGTAAATGGAAATAGTGAGTATGATATTTGGTTTTCAAAAGACACTAACTCTAATATTGTTAGCTTTAGTAATGTTGATTAGACATGTAACACAAATGATCATAAGAGCATAACTGAAAGATTTTTTATAGTATAATAAGAAACAAAACTCAATCTCTTTATCGACTGTTGAGGCTGAATATATTGTTGCAGAAAGTTGTTGTGCATAACTGCTATGGATGAAACAAATGTTTGAGAATTACAATATTGTACAAGATCTCTTAACTATTTATTGTGATAATCAAAATTTAATAAATATTTCTAAAAATCCTATGCAACATTCTAGAACAAAATATATTGACATTAGGAATCATTTTGTTAGATACTAGGTCAAGAACAAAATTGCCACATTAGAGTAAGTTAAAACTGAAAAATAACTTGCAGACATTTTTACCAAACCTCATTATGCAACTAAATTTGTCTGTTTGAGGAAAACCTTAGGTATGTACTCCACATAATTCTTATAATTCATTGTCATGGACTTGAGGAGAATTATTCTGGCACATAATTTAAATTTTTAATTTAGTGTGTAAACTTTATTATTTAAGCTTAAACACTATGTACCATAACTTAGAATAGACAAATCTTGAGTTAAATTTTCTTATGTAAATTAATGAATGAATTCTTTAATTCACAAACATAATTTTCAACTCTTTCCCATAAGTATTTTTTTGCAAGGTTATGAATGATTTTTTAGGTCTTAGTCAAATTATTCACTTTTTTGTGCTAGGGGCTTAATTGAAATTTACTAGATTTCATTTAAATTAAGAATTTTTTTGGTATTTGCCCCAACTCAATTTTCATTTCTTTGTGTGATAACAATTGCACGAACTCGAAACAACCCTTTTCAATAACAATATCTAGTCCTTCCAACCCTACCTATCTATTGACTAGTTTTCCGACTTGGGTTTCACGCCATTATTCAATTTCACAAACTCCTCACATGCGGAGAGCTTGTTGGTGTGCACTATTTTTATATGATTTTATTACACTCTTTCTTTTGATGTTTTGCTAGTTTATTCCTTATTTTATTTATTTTTTTGTATGTTTTTATTCATTTTATTTATTCTTATGTAAGAGGAAACAAATCATGGAATAATAGGCATTGGAGTGAAAAACAAGCTTAGGATTGTCAAAACTCTAACCCAACTTTAATCTTCATCGGATTTTAAGTTGTTGGATAGAACAACAGTGTCACTGCCATGAGAAGCCAGTGCTTTAGAGTTAGAACGCTGATTGTTCAATGCAAAACATCAGAGTCACGGCTTTGGAAAGCCAAGGTCACAATGCTATATTGCAAATTTTGAAAAGAAAAACAAGGATAAAAAGTGAAATTGTGCTTTTTAACTAAAAGATATAAATAAAACCTACTAGAGTTTATTTAGGAAGATTTTGGGGAGACAAAAAATATGAGAGAAAAACCAAAAATAAAAAGAAGAAGATGACATCAAAAAAAGATACGAAAACAAAAAGTTTAGAGATTGAAGAATTACTTCATTAGTTTTCTTTATTTCTGTTCTTTTCATTTTCGTTGATTGTCTATTTAATGTTGAACTTCATGATGAGTTTGTTTAGGTTAATCATGATAAACTAATTTCGTTTACTAAGGCTGTGATGTAGCCTAACCATGATATTTTAAACTTTTTATTATTATTATTGAATTAATAGTCCATTGTTGAGCATTTTATCATTGTGCTTAATATTTTTAAATGCTTGATCACCATTTAAATACCTTGATAATTGCATTGAGACTGAGAGAGGTTATGCAATGTTAGTTTCTTATAATAAGATATCATATTCTACATGTTTGATAGAGATATTGGCATGGTTTATGCAGCTTTAATTAGAAAATTCATAGATCTTAATGTGCTTGATTGCTTTTAAATTCACAAAAAGATATTGTGGGTTATCATATGAGGGCAATTATATTGGTGCTTAGAGACACCTTTAGATAGAAAAGGAATTTTCACTTTCAGCATGGGTTTTGAAATAAAACAACATGATATTTAAGGTTTAATTCATATTGGTTATGGTAAAATCATATGTCTTAGTGTCTTGATCATTTGGTGAATCTCCTACTTGTTTACTCTTATTATTTTCAATTTTGAATTCATTTTTAATTTTATTTTTCATTCATCATCTAAACTATTCGAATTTTCAAATAAAATTTAGGATAGTAATTTCTATAATTAGTGGCAAATCATTCTCTATGGGTTCGACATTTGATTTTATCACTTTATTACTTGTCACGATTTCGTACACTTACAACTCATCACTTCTATATCTTCAACTTCATCCAATGATGCAAGTCAAGAAATCAATTCACAATCAATACCACAAACTCATCAACTCATGCTTTACAAAAACGCAAAGAAAAATAAGTACTCTTTCACACTTGTTGTGATATCTTTGATACTTACTCTCATCGTTTCTATATTACAATGAATCAAGACTTGTGTTCTATCATGACTAGTAGAAAGTTTGTGTTATAAAAAGTAGTTTAGTTAGAACAAGTTTAGGAGTTGTGTTGTGGTTGATAAGTTGATGAAATATAATTCACTTGGTAGTGTTACACTTATTAGCCAATTTTTTTGCATTTATTGCATATGAGTTTCATGTGAATTTATCAGTAGAAATTAGCTCAACTTAATTTTCACGGTATCATTATGTGCATATGTGAGGCTGTGTGTTTAATTTTTCCTAAACTGTTATTAACAATTTTTTTTGAAAGTGAGAACTTTATATATCACCTTAGTCAAGTACTCCAGCACTTTCACCATATGAGATTGCTTCAGAACTTATAAGTATTGCCTCCTCATGGTCGGTTGAGTCTAGTTTGCAAACCTCTTCGATGAACACATTTTATTCGGCTTTGCATTCAATTGCTATTGCAAATTGGTCACCAACATTACACTACACAACATTTTCGTTCCTAGTACTTAAGCTTCAGATATCTCTATTCTAATAGTTTTTGTTCCTGACATTTCAGTTCAAGTTTCACAGGTTCATGATTATGCTAATACTTCTCTACCTCTTTGCTCTTCATAGAAGCCTACAAAAACCTTTTCAGCACCTCTTCACGCTTATTGCATCATCATTAGATTGATTTCTCTCACGTAAGGTTAGTTTTTAATTTCAACTGCTAGTTGATTTATCTCTTGTGAGGTTGGTTTTTATATATTTGTATACTTAGGTAATTTTTCTTAGATGATATTAATTTTGGGTTATATGTTGAATTTTCTATCACTTGGTTAATTTTTATGCTAGATTATTGCTTATGCAAGTTTGCATATTACATATTTTTATTTGGGCATTTTTATACTTAGATAAGCTATGGGATTTTAAGTTGACTACCTGACTTTAGCTCATTTTGTTTTTATAGCTTACTTATTATATGCTCCATTTGCTTACTTTGGCTCTTTTTTGCAAAAAAGGGGAGTAATAATTGGTAATAGACCATGGTGGAGAATTGATAAATCATGGGGAGTGGTAGTAATATGAGTATAAAGAGGAGTATTTTAAGTTTTAAATGATATACTTCATAATAATATATTTTGGTCATTTTCTAAGGGGAAGTTATTGATTTTAATTTAAGAACAAAGTGTTAATTCCTTAAACCGGTGTTTTTGTTTTTTTTTTTATTAAGTTGTGTAATTCTATGTAGGGTAACGATTGTAGAGATTGTTATGATTTTCAAAGTTGGTAACTTATGGCAAATTACTTTGACATAATGTATTAAAAATTCTCAGTTAATTCTAGAGATAGAAGTTTTGTTACAAGTTCTGTTATAAAAAACTGGTTAGATTCTAAAAGATTTTAGTATTAAATCTTCATATTTTTGGAATCAAATTTTCTAGTTATTCTAGTTAAGTATAGTATTCAAGTTTAACTAGAAAACTTATGTTGACAATTATACAACTTAAAAGAAATAAGAATTATTGGGAAACAAGAGCTATAATTAGGAAAAAAAAATTCTATTTAGGAAGATTAATTCCTTTTAGGTTTAGAAAACAAAAATCTTCATTAAATAAGGCTAAATGTTTCACTATAAATATTTAGTATTTTTATTTTTGGGGCAGCCTTTGGAAACGCCAAAAACAAAGAGTCTTGTGCGTATTTTTGTTCTCCTTTTCTCTTTTTTTTATTTTCTAAGTTGTGCATATTTTCTTTTATACTTTAAAGTGAAAACAAATTAGTAGAAATTATGAGTCTGTAATATATGTTTTGATAAACTTAGTTAATTCTCTTAAGTGTTATGAAGATATTTTGATATTATTCTTTTGGAGACAAATAATATATTCTTTAAGAGATAAATTTGTGCTAGTTGAAGGGAATTCAATGGCATCAAATAAGATGATCTTGCTAAATTCGTTGAAAGAATTTCAACATTATCAAAGTGAGGAGATCTCACTAAATCAAAAGGATTTGACGAATTAAAGTAAGGGGATTTTGTTGAACAAGTCCAATAAAAGATTCAACACAATGGTAATAATATAAAGAGGGAACATTTAGTTTTGTTTAAGTCCATTGTATTTATATCGTTTTAATTTTTTAATCAATTATTTTTTCTAGGCATGGCTTTGTGGATGTAGGATTAGAAAATCTAAACCATATTAAAATTGTTTGTCTTCTTTACTTGTTTTATGGTGTGTTATTTTAATTAATTGGATAAATTAATTAAAGTTGGTAGATACTTATTAAAATGAATCTATCAATTAATTTTTTATCGATTTTATATTTTTAAATTTATTTATTTAATTCGTTAAGGTTATATTTTCTTTATAATTTAAAAATATTAGAAATAAAAAGTCATATCATCATAATTTTTACATTATCATTTCACTTTTATGTTAGATATGTTGTTTCCATGTTAATTTATAAGTTTGAAGTTATATTAATAAATTTGAATTCGTTTGTAAATATAATATTGTCATTAATAGTTTAATTATAATTTATAGGAGTATAATTACATTTATATGTTTTATGTAGGTTTATGAAATTATTAGTATTATATTATTGTTACATATTCTACATTTTCACGATAAGAAGAAAAATAAATCATGTGGGACATGTGACAATAATATAATTTTATCATATCAATTATTTATGAAATTGATGTTCATTTTTTTTTTCACTTCAACATATATTTGTTATTTTAATTTTTAATTTTTTAATTTTACAAAAATTATGTTGTACTTATAAGATTTTTGTTATAATTTTAATTTTTATGTTAAAATTTACAAATATAACAGTGATTTACATGGCTTATATTATATGTAGTCTCTTTAGAGACGTTCGATATTACATATGTAAGTATAATATTGTCATTTATTTGTGTGATATATATTTAATTGTATATATATTATACAATATTATGCATGGTTTATGAAATGTATGTTTACAAATTTTTAAAAAATATATACTTTTATTTACAAATATTATGTTTACTTACAAGATTTTTTTTTGTTATAATTTAATTTTTCATATTAAAATGTCAATTTACAGGGTATATATTACATTTGTAAGTTTTAAGTACTTATAGGAATGTGATATTGTATTTGCCCGTCTAATATTAATTTACACATATTTACATGTTTTTACTTGAATTTTATGTAATTGATGTTCAATTTTACACTTTGACGTAGATTTATAATTTTTTTTATTTGAATGTTTAATTGGGAAAATTAGCCTTACCACATTCAGTTTTGGCTTAATGCACCACTACTCCCTCACAGTTTTAAATATAGTAGATTGTCCTTTTATGTTAGAATTTTAGCATAAAATAACATATTTAATTTGATTTTTTTGAACTCCACCAAATCAATATTTGATAATCGGACCCGACTCCCAAATCAAAAACTCATCTTTTAATGCGTTGGACTGTGAGTTGTTCTCACTAATACTATCATGAATTTGATTTACTAATTCTCAAGAATCCATATGTTAGACGCTGAACTGTGAGTTATAGTCTTACCAAATCGTTGGATTGTGAATTGTTCTTACTAATACCACCGCGACCATGATGTTGTTTCACAAAAGCTCATCTCTTAGACGTATTCACTAATACCATCGTGACCATGATCTTGATTCACAGGAATCCACTCTTAGACAACGAAATGCGAGTTATAGTCCTGTTAATACCATCGTGACTAAAATATTTATTATGCTGTTGTAAATCTAATCTCATCAACCCACGTATTAGCTTTCTGAATTAGAGTTTTCAGATTATGTATCGCATAGCAGTTGTAGCAGCTTTTGCCACTGATTTTCGTCAACAGAGTGGCTCTATCTCTATACTCCTTATTAAGCGGTCGCGGTTGTCTCCTTAATCGTCGATGCGTCTCATTTGCTCGAATTCAACTTGCTCTAACGGATCAATGAGACATGCTCTCATATCAACTAACGTAGAAAAAACGAGAAAATAAAATTAAAGTATCAAACATTTAGGGTAAAACATATAATTTTTATTAATTAAACAATAATATAACTTTCTTCCTATTTATAATAAAGTAAACCTCCTTCTTCTTCTTCTTTTTAGTTAAGTACCTAAAAGAATAGAAAATTGTGTACCTAAATAACATACTAAAAATAATAATTTAAATTAAAAAAATTAAAAGTAAAATTTTTAAATTAATTAAGATTTAATTTTTAAAATAGACAATACAGAAAGATTTTCCACAACAAATAAAACAAATGAACAACCAAAAACAATATCTTCAAGTTATGTAAAGTTTATTATTAAATGAAAAATTGAGGCATGTAACTGTACTACGACAGTGACAATAATACTTACCGACTTCTTCGTTGGTAAATTGGTAATGGGGTTCAAAGTAGACGTGATTCAACGACAACTGTTGGATGCTCGTAGAGAAATTATTCTCGATCTGACGGCTGGGATTAAAAGACACATATATGATAATAAAAGGCATGACTTGGAACGCATACAAAAAATGCCATAAATAATGGAAAAGGAAAAAAAAAATGCCTCTTAGAAAAAACTGATTTTTATTTTTCTTTCTTTCTTTCTTTCCTTCTTTCTGTTTCATGTTAGACGATTGATTAGTAAATCGTAACTCATTTTTGTTAAGCAAACAAGCACGAAACCCAACAATTTCAGTTAATTTTAGCGGGAAGTACATAAACATCGGAGCATGAATAAAGCGTGATGTCTCGCGACTTTAAAATCGAAAGGAATTTCGATTAGGTGAAGAATTGAAAATGGATGTTCTCGGGAAATTAATTGATGAAATTATCGGGGAGTGAATATAAGAACAAAACGACGGAATGGGTTCAAAAGATTTTGGGAAAAGGCTTGGAACGTTGAATCTTGATTTGAATAACCTGCCAGATGAGCGCGATTGTGAAGAAGTAGGGTTTCAGTTTGGGGCTAATTTTCTTGAGAAACAAATAGAAAAAGATTCATCAGTTCACAGAAAAGAAGCCTGTTTCAGAAGTATGGAGAAAGACCCAGATGGTAAAGAAAGCAGTTCTTCAAGTAAAAGAAGGAGATACTCCGCTCGGGAAAAGGGCAAGGCCAAAATTGATGATAATCAGCCGTTAATAGTCATTGATGAAGAAAAAATTGATGGTAGTCAGCGGTTAATATTCATTGATGAAGACGGAGTTGAAGATAATCAGACGTTAATAGTCATTGATGATGATGATGATCAAAGCCCGATAGACCTAACTGGAGAAGAAGCTGATAAGAAAAACCCAATCGATATGTCGCCATTGTCACAATTTGAAATTGAAACGACGTTAGCGTTGTTGACTTTGAGACCAATAGAGGAGTATGGTTTCATTGAAATTAGTGAATCAGAATCAGACGACACAGATTCTAAATTTGAGAAAGAAGGTACCCAGATAAATCACATTTCGGGGTTGGAGAGAAATCAGAGGAGATTAAGAGAAAGAAGAAGACGGGATTATGAGGTTGCCAGAAATCATGCACATAGGCTTGCAATTCCTGAAGAAGACGACTCCTTAAAATCTAACAAGCAAAAAAAGGAAGTGATGTTAAAGGAAGTTGATGAGGAATCACAAGAATTGGGTGGTCCGTTTTATGAAGCAATGGAGATGATCAAGAAGAGGAATTCGAGTGTTAAAATGAAGTCTTCAGATGGTCCATCCGTGCAAGATTTCAAATGGGTGCCCGCTAAAGATAAGGGGTTTAATGTTTTGAAATGTAGTGTTCCTTCATTGTTGGATCTTAGTTTGAACGCCCTTGCAAAGAATGCGGAGGCAATTGTGTCACTAGAACATGTTCCAGATTTATTGAGGCATAAGCTTAGTCAGGTTGTTTGTGATAATCGGAAAATGGATGCTCACTTTCTTCAGCTCCTTGCAAATGACTCTCCTACTCAGATCCGTGTGAATGACTGTTCAGAGTTAAAAATAGATGATTTCACCAGAATCTTTGGTGTTTGCAACACTAAGCACTTGACTGTGAGTAACATTTACATTTTCTTTCAACATGTTACAAATGCATTATCTTGCTTTTTTATTTTTATTTTTCCCTGAAGTAGCAAGGATAATTTGTTCATCCTTCCTGAAATTTAGTGGCATACCATTAATATCTATCATGAAACATTCATGAAAAGAATAATGAGTTCTGCCTTCATGTCCATCAAGGTGCATTGCTTCTGTAAATACTAAATTTGGCCTCAGTCAGTGTTTCTAGAAATAAAAATTTAAAAAAAAAAAAAAAACTAGCACTATTGTTGTTCATAATTTCACTAAACTTTTGGCAATTGGCTTTCAGCTATTAGCTCTACCACAAGATTGTTAAAAGCTGAAAATCAAATGTTGCATTATGTATGATTAAATTAGAAATGCTAGAATGTTGTGTATCATCACCATTCTAATCTAAGTACCATAGCTTCATTGTTTCAATTGTAAAATTTTAAATGATTATCAATTAGTATATAAAAATTCTAGCATTTATTTCATTTAACAGTACATAAACACATTTATGCACCTAGAATAGTATAAATTTAATTGACAGCATCATCATTTGCTAAGAGATGTGCTTTTGAACACTTATATTTTTATGTTTTCAATCTTATAGAGCATCTCAAGTTTTTTTAGTTAAACTCTTGGCTTTTAATTAGTTTTGATGTGCCCTGGGTTCTGGAAGCAGGTACTACAACTTGACCTTTGTGGACGGTCTCTTGTGGATTATGTCTTAAATGACACCCTAGCCAGGTCAACCCATAGCCTTCCCGCTTTGGCCACCATATCTCTGAGAGGTGCATATTGTTTGACAGATATTGGGCTAAGCATAATTGCTGCATCCGCTCCTGCACTGCAATCAGTTAATATAAGCCAGTGCTCCCTTCTCACATCTGCAGGCATCACTGCTCTAGTTAGCCGTTTAGAATCTACTTTGAGAGAGCTCTGTATGGATCATTGTCAAAGCATTGATGCCATGGTTATGTTACCTGCATTGAAGGAACTGAAAGATCTGGAAGTGTTGTCAGTGGCTGGAATTGAGACTGTTTGCGATGATTTTGTCATTGAGATAGTCAAAGCACATGGCTTAAAACTGAAAGAGCTTGTTTTCGCTGATTGTGTGTGAGTCCTTCTTACTATACTCATTGCAACATTGTCTTCTATGTATATTTATCTTTTTTCACAAAGGTGCCTTTGGCTAGATGCAGGCAATTGACTGATAGAGCTCTTAAATTTGTGGGGCAAAAGTGTTTGAGATTATATGCCCTCGATCTTTCTTGCTTGCATAACCTAACAGACTCAACTATGCAATATCTTGCCAATGGTTGCCAATCAGTTCACAGCCTTAAACTTTGCCGCAACCGTTTCAGGTTAGTTTTCATGCTATCTGAATCTATTCACAGTGCCAGCTTCATTAGCACATTAGTTGATTCAGTGTGATGTTATCATTCATTTATGTCCCAGATGTTCAGTTAGTCTGTACCAATCAACCCTATGGTAGATACCATGTAAAATCTTGTAATCTATGATGGTAGTAGTATCTGACTATCTGTCATTTGCTCTTGCATTAAGTAGACAGAATTGACTTCTTTGTCACTTGGTTCATGTGAAAAGCCATAACTTTGATCATGGTTATCATTTCTGTTCTGTGGCTTTTTTCTTTAAGAACCCCAAGTAAGTTGCTTAAAAGACGTCACTTCTAGGGACTTAAATAGATGTGCTTCAACTACAGCCATGGCTTCAATGGTCAGGAATTTGGGAAAACATCATGTACTGACACCAATAATTCGAATTAAGCATTGCTGAACTTTTGCAATTATTTTACTTTCAACTACTACTTTATACGTTACAACATACTAATGTGTGTGTGGTTAGAATGTTGTATAATATTGGCTATTTGTGTACTTATTTGATTCTCTGGCAATGTAATCATTTGTCCAATCACTCAAAGGCTTCTTTCCACCTTTATAAAAGAGATGTAACTATTGAAATTTCTAAATATTGCAGTGACGAAGCCATTGCTGCCTTTTTGGAAGTCTCTGGAGATTCACTGAGTGAACTTTCACTGAATAATATCAGTGGGGTAAGACATCCGTGTACATGATCTTAATTTGGCTTTTATTTTCATTTTTCAAACTGAACATGGAAACTAATTATCTTGCTTAAATATGAATCCATAGTAGAGGTGACTTTGTCTAAGTTTATAACTAATGAGCAACTTGTAACAGGTTGGTCCGAACACTGCTTTGTCACTTGCCAAATGTTCAAGAAATTTGTCAAGCTTGGACCTATCCTGGTGCCGGAGATTAACAGATGATGCACTAGGTTTTATTGTTGACAGCTGCTTGTCATTAAGGCTGCTCAAACTCTTTGGATGTACACAGGTATGCAAGCCCCATTCCAAGTCAATTCCATTTTAGTTTGGATCTGCCAAAGCAGAACTTCTGTTTAAGCATTTGTTATTTTTACCATCAGCGTGATGCTTATAAATACATGAATATCTGAAAAATACTTAAAGAAGGAAAAGATGAAAGTTTTTTCCAAAATAAATTTTCATTTTTTTTAAACTTTGTTTTTATGTTTTATAGTTCTTATATCTCATGTAAGCAACTGCTTAAAATTTTTCCACAGTGATGTGTATGTGTCCAGCATATGTGGAACCTGTCAATTATTTTTCATATGATGATTTGCATCAATGTCTGAGATCTCAAGTGACTACAACATGTTATTTTGTTGGATAGTAATTATGTAACATCTATATGTCATCATTGAGGGGTTCATTTGTGCAGTTTGTTTCATGTGTAGCAGATTCAGTAGTTAGAATGTATGTTTTTATTCTATCATCCGTGTGGCAGACGATGACTGCTGCCGCATATTAGATTTAACTACACATGAAAGTTTTGTGGATTTAACCACACTTTAAAATCATATAATCAGTGGAAGGAAACTGGAGAATTTTATTCGAATGATTCTGGTCTGTGTACAGCATGGCACTGAATCAACTGCCCAGTGACCTATTTGTTAATGAGTTTTGGTCTTAGCATTCAAAGGGCAGGGCACAATATTATAAGTAGCTTATATAGCTCCTTGCTACTTGTTTGTAGGGAGTGGAATTACTTGCAGTGAAACACACTGCACAGATTTCATAGCATCTCCATTAATCTCTTTTACTGTTACAGTTAACATAATGTATGTCTGGTATCCTATGTTTTGGATGTTTTAGCATGGCATTTAGTGTTTCCTGGACATGATATGGTACATGGACCTTGTTTGTTGCTGTTCAATTATGCATATCTTTGTTAATAGTTTTAATATTCAGGATGCTCATGCTCATCATATACTGGCCTAAAATGCTTACAATTAGCAACACAGGCCGGAGTACATGATAATAGGTCTGATTGCCTACTTTGGGATCTTTGGGCTTTTTGCAGATTACTGAAGTGTTTCTGAACGGCCATTCAAACTCAACATTGCAGATCATTGGATTAAGATTGACTCTATTGTTAAAGTATACCAATGTGCTTGAACCCCAGCAAGCTCCATTGCGCTACCCCCATTGACGTTCATTGTTAATCAATCAAACTGAATCCTTTAAGACACTTGAATTTCCAATTTGCTACTTGCCACTCACAGTGCCCACTGTAAACTAAAAGCCATTCTTTTATTTTTGACTAACCAACTACAATTTTGTGGCATGTACAACACAGAAATACAAAGCACCCCTCATATTTTGCTTAGCAATTTAAATCCTTCATTTTTGAAGATATGACATCCCAAGTTCCTTGTTCAACATCATTACCCAGCTAATTCTTATGAAGGTATACCTTTACTTCTTTTGTGGTATCCATGTAGAAGCAAATAGAATGGATGGAATATTGAATAGTTCCATAATCAAATTAAAGATGTAAAGTTGTACTAAAAACATACTACTTGCTTGATACTCTAGATAAATTAAATGTTGTTGTTTTCTTCATTTTGAGTTGATAAAAATAGAGAATTAAATTTATAGTTGATTCACCGGCTTATAGTGATTTGTCGGTACTCCTCATGATAGGATGGGGGGTGACAGCGTAAGATGCTATGCTGAAGTCCATAACCTCACAAAGTTATAGTAAAATGGTGAGCTGCATGGGGCAGGTCTCTGCCAGTGATATCTATATTGAATGTTGATTATTTAAGAGACTAAAACCAGTATCATAGTTCATGTCCACATAAAAGAGAGGCGCACCATTGTGGTGATTCATGGGACTGAGATCTTGGTCCCAGAAAAATGTCGCAAAATGTGTCTGATGGGATTTATTGAGAATACAAGAGGAAGGAGATAAAATGTGGTCTTTTCTTTTCTATAACATCCTTTTGGTGTAGGAAGTTCTGGGTGAGGCATGACAGTTATACCTTTATTTGTTTCTCCGAAAGTAAAATATAAAAATAAATATTATCAAAAGAGAGAGGATATCCATCATATCATAACAAGAATTATTTGGCTATTACTCTCAGACACCATTTTTAGCTGTACAGATTTCTACTGTTTTTAATTTTACAAGAGGAGGAGCACAGGTCTTTCCTTCTAAACATTTTGAATAGCAATCATTCCATGACTAGAACTTTTTACAGTCAGTCTGTCATGGAATTTGTGAGCTTATCATTTTGTTGGATGTCTCTTATTATAGTATTAAAGATATCTCTGCGTATTTATGTTATTTCCTCCTATTATTGAAAAGAGTAACCAACCCATTAAAATAAATAAACGCCAAAATATGGGATCCTTCCGTTTTTTTCTTGAGGCTGCTTTTTCTGCTTCCTTTTCAACCAGAAGAGAAAAAAAAAAAAAAAAAAAAAAAAAGGGAGTTTACGAAACGATTTTCTTTCGGACAGCTTTGACGCTCCTCGGACAGTTATAAACAATTTGGCTTCAATGCAAGGCTCAAATTAAGAGCCTAGTTTACTTCAAATGTAGTCATATTTTTAGAGCTGGTGATGCGATTGCAGATGCCATGAATGGTCAATTTCTCCCTCTCTCACATAATGCCAGTCACCAGCTTCTCATAAATTCTTGTGTATTACCTGACTATTTTGAGATTTTACCGGTTAATTATCTTCTTTTCACGTTTAATTTAAATAAATCTCCTCATTTTGCAATGTTACCTCACTTTTCTATTGTCTACCCACACATTCTATACAAACCTTAGAACCAAAGTGGGCATCAAGATTAAAATTGGTGAAAATAACATGTCCAAGCACCTACTTAGCTTGTCTCTGCACACTTCATATACATCTGGGAACAAAAGAAGCTATGTTACTCTGTTCTATTTATAAGCAAGACCTCGAATTCTTTAAAAACTAAAGCTGTTCATTCTTTGCTCCTCGCACACAAGGAAAACAAAATCATATACTAACAAGAAATATCTGGCTTTTTTTTTCTTTAATAACCCAATTCCCTCCCTAACAGGGTGTGAGCGTAGAACTCAAGAAAAGTGTAAAACAAAAAAAAAAGTCAAAATTTAGAACTCAAGAAAAAGTTTTAATAAATTACAAAGAAAAATAATATATATATATATATATATGCTTGACATCTAAATTAACCAGCAGCTAAATCTGTCTCTGACTCTAACTAGTAACCACTACTGGATATGAAAATTTCATAATTTCAACTGAAAATTCATAAGCTTAAAAAACAGCCAAACCTCAAATTTCATAATTCCTCTTCTTCAAATTTCAGCCAAACCTCTCAGTAGTTCACAAAAGCTTTACACCTTAAAACCAAAGCAAGAACTATGAGAACTATGATGATACCACCAGAGGAACCTCCAACTCTGTGTATCCAGTTAGGATCAAACGTTGTAAAGCTCTGGTCAAAGTAAAGCGACAACCCGATGGCCAAAGTCAATACGAAGAGCAGAAGAGGCAACCAAGCATCGAAGTTGATCGGTTGCTCTTCAAGTTCCAATTCACTGATTGGTCTCCGGTCGATGTAGAGAGGTGATACCACAGCTAGAAGCGTCAACACAATGGCCACCAGCCTCTCATATGAAGAAAACCTGCTGGTCCTGGATCTAGATATTGGCTCCATTCAGGAAAAAGCTCTCAAAGAAACCACCCTTTGTTGCAATCTTTACTTTGTTTTTGCTAGAACATGCAAAGTGGGAACCAAGTTTAACTACAATGCCCTACCGTTAGAATCTCACATAGTTGATTTTAACTATCCCATAGCAACCATAGTAATAAAATAAACCAAACCCAGATTTGATACAGATCCAATTTCCCTTAAATTTAAATAATCACAATACTGTTATCAAATATTTAATGATATCAGATGGCTGTAATCATTTGATCATATATCAAAAGGGTACTTCAATTTTAATCTATCGTCTGTGAGGAATCATTCCAGAAGCTTTGAGATAATGTTTTGTGGGAAATCAAGGGTTGGCTAGCAGCTTCTTGATGAAGCTTTTGGTGTTAGATTGGATGGATGGGAATAATATCAAGGAGGGGTCAAATATAAATTTGATGCTGCTGGTTGCATAATTGGTTGGAATCCAATGCTCCCTGCATCTCATGAATGCTCAGAGATCGTTAGTTATCATCACGCCCATAGAATTTCTATTAGCATGGCAGAATATATTCTTAAAGTTCCCCAATTTTTTCAAGGAAAGCTAAACGTAAAGCAACTTATGTGCATAAAATAGTAGAGAAGAGAACACTGTTATAAATTTACACGATTCTAGAACAAACTCCAATTTGAATTATCGGATCTATTCCTTAGCAAGAGTATTCAGAAAACCATTTGGTTTTTAGATTAAGCAAAAACTCAAAGAGCTTCATGAATGTTGAAACAGCAAATACATTTAAACTGCAAATTCATTCATGATTCCTGTCATACGTTTCCAGATTAGATAGCAACAATCAACACAACAGCCTCGTTGATTCCAAAAACAGATAACACCAAATACAATATAGCAAAGAATTACTACAATTTTTCAGCCAGTGAAGCTAGAAGATTACTACTCATTGTCAAAAATCAAGAGAATACACACAAGGTGTACTATGAACGTAACAGCCTAATTGACACCATTAGATCTCTTTTCCCGGTTGCCTGACAGCCTTCTCATCCATTTCTTCTGTGATGAAGTGAGATGAGTAAACGTTGGAGCACACAAAGAACTAGGTTGACCAGCCTCTTCTGTTACAGGGAGTTCACAAGGAAGTGCAGCTGCAGTGCTAGTAAACGCATTTAGAACCAAGAATGCCAGAATGGGAGAGAGATCCAATGTCCCTCCTAGTGGTGGAATGATTCCTCGAAAAATGTTCAAGTAGGGGTCACACAATGTGCTGGAGAAAGAACATAACACCATATTATAAATATATCAGAATGAAACAAAACTGAACAAGTAATTGTCATCTCACAAAGGGAAAATTTCTTGGACCTCCCTTATAAATGCAGTATATTCTAGAATTCATCAACAACTTCTTATTCACCAGAGATTTCTAACAAATTTAAACTGTCCAGACAAGTTTTTGCAAATTTCAAATTAATCCTGATCATTGTAACCACTACATGAAGGAGGACTTATATACTTTATCCTGTTAAAAACACTGGTCACTTGAAAAAGAAACATAGTTTGAGGTTCGACGGGTCGGTTTGGCTATGTTGTTGGGCTTACTAACAGTATTAAACACTTTACTTAAAACAAGAAATGCGAGATTTGTTATGTATACTATTACAATTATGGAAGGAAAAGTTGTAACATAGAACGCAAGAATTACAATTAAAAGTCTTGCGTTTCATGTTCTAAGTTTTGAATAATTTAGTAATAAAGAAAAATCTGAGGTTTAATATATCCAAGCAATTAACTGACCTAAGAGGGCTAACAATGGCAGGAGGAGAGTTAGGAAACCAAGTCAAAACAAGCCTGATAACCAACAGAGTGTTATATACGTTGAGGAAATTAAGTATCCCATTCGCCACCAGAAGCCCTGCCACTGAGTCACCCGGCAAAACGGCAGCAAAGTTGTGATTCGACAAAGGGTTCATCTTCACGTAGTTCCTGCAACGAACCTGAACGAAAATTTCAGTTGGGAATGAGAGAAATGGCGCACAAACTCTTCAATCTAAGATGTAAAGATAGACAGAGTTAATTACCTGGTGGCAGAAACCCTGGAATTCAGAAGACAAAGAGAGAAATCTCTGGAGAACCGGATTTTGAGACGCTATCGAGTGAAAAAATATGGAAATTTTATCAGCCGTAGATACAATTGAATTGTGAAGGTTGCCAATGACATTTGAAGAAACAACTGGAACCATATTTCTTGCCACTGACGGTCTAAAAAATGGCTGCGCAAATGGTGTTTGCAAAAATGCCGAAGAGAGTAGTATACAATTTGGAACGACGTTCTTCGCACTATATTTTGGGTTCTCTGTGGACGACTCATTCAGAGCCATTTTTTCGTGAAGCTTGAGAATCTGGAACTGTGGAAGGAGGAACAACTAGATAACGTACTCGATAGATTTTACGATTAGGAGGAGACAGATATTTTTGGGTTTTTCTTGAATAAAATGACCCATTTCAGAGACCCAAATTTATTTATAGCCTAAGAAAAAAAAAATTTAATCTTAGCTCTCTTTACAATATTTAACTTAACTTTTGATGTTTAATAAAAAAAAATCTACCAAATGTTAGACAAAAAATTTATTAAATATTAAAAATTTTAATATTTGATAAAAAAATTTATTAAATGTTAAAAATTTCAATATTTAATTTAAATTTTTTATCAAATTTTGAAATTGTTTAGCAAAAATAATTATTAAAAATCTAAATATTTAAAAAATTTTAAAATTTTTAACGTTTAGTTGATATTATTAGTCAAAAGTCGAGATTCTTAACATTTGACAGATCTTATTGACCAAAAGTCGAGATTTAAATTAAAATTGTAAAGAGATGTATTTTAATTCAAAAATTATGTATTTAGTTAGGATTAAGTTTTTTCTTTTTTGTTGGGCTATAAATAAATTTGGGCCTCAGAAATGAGCCATTTTATCAGTAATTTATCTTTTTTTAACTCGCGAAATTAGCCGCTTGGCATTATTCTATTGGGTAGAGCTTGCCCTCCCGCCATC
>JAXCLQ010000013.1:5315424-5329986 GCA_035584115.1 Cedrela odorata | reverse complement strand
GTAATTTATCTTTTTTTAACTCGCGAAATTAGCCGCTTGGCATTATTCTATTGGGTAGAGCTTGCCCTCCCGCCATCTTTGGGCCACAAAATAGTGGGCCCGCATTAGGCTAACAGACAAAAGGCCGAGGATATGGCGATCTGACGTGGCAGATTGTCATTTTACCACGTTTACATCTTCAACGACTACCTCTTGTTGATTTTAACGATCATCTCCATCCTCATCGTCAACCTTTACCTGCCTCTCTCTTCAGTTCTTCTCTCTTCAATGGCGACTGATTTTCTCAGAATCTCTATCTACCCTCGCCCCGACCTTTTATTCACTTATCCTTACACCACTAGGTTCCAATTCGACCGCGTTGACTTCACATCTTGTTCTCGTTTCCAAAAACGACGCAGGCGACCCTCAATTCCTGCCATAACGAACTCCCTCGAAACCAGAACTCAACCGCAAAATGCACCGTTTGAGCTTCCAAAACGACGTGTGGACTCCACGATTCTCCTCGACGTCAGCGGCATGATGTGCGGCGGTTGTGTGTCTCGAGTCAAATCGGTTCTCTCATCCGACGACCGAGTAGACTCCGTGGCGGTCAACATGTTGACCGAGACGGCTGCGGTCAAAATAAAACGAGAGATTATTGTGGAGAATGAAGAGATTTTGAACA
Organism: Cedrela odorata; assembly: GCA_035584115.1. Lineage (NCBI taxonomy): Eukaryota > Viridiplantae > Streptophyta > Magnoliopsida > Sapindales > Meliaceae > Cedrela > Cedrela odorata. The sequence goes on along the minus strand of JAXCLQ010000013.1, from coordinate 5,329,322 downwards.
ATGTTGCTCTGAGTTTAGGGAAGAGATTGATGGAGTGCGGATTCGAGGCGAAGAGGAGAGTGTCGGGGCTCGGAGTGGCGGAGAACGTGAAGAAATGGAAGGTGATGGCGAAGAAGAAAGAGGATTTGCTTGTGAAAAGTAGGAATCGCGTGGCTTTTGCTTGGACTTTGGTGGCCTTGTGTTGTGGGTCTCATGCTTCCCATATTTTGCATTCATTGGGGATTCATGTTGCTCATGGTAATTTATTAATACTTAAAACGAAAATTTCCAAAAAAATTGGGATTTTTTTAAAGAAATTATTGAATATCAACAAATTTTACCCTCTTTTGAAATCAAACGAATGAAGATGAATTTAGTTAAGTGATTATAATTTAACTTTAATTTGATTTGTTGTTGTTGGTTTAGGGTCGTTCTGGGAGGTGCTACAAAACTCGTATGTGAAAGGTGGATTTGCATTAGGGGCTTTGCTCGGACCAGGGAGAGGTTAGTTGCTATCAACATTTTCAGTTGGTAAACGTCAGTTTCAGCAATGCAGTTTATTTTTCTGTTTAAGCTTATATGTATACTATTGGTTTAACTAGGTTTCTCTGTAGACTTTGAAAGATTTCCTTTAAGTTTATGAAATAAACTTAAGGATTTTCTTGATTTCAAATCTTAAATGGTTTCTAGTATTACTTTTGGGAACAAAAATTAACTTTCTAGTGCAATGTGAAAAATATTAAACTCAATTCATGAGGCCCTTTTGATTTAAATTAAATATAAATTTGTTGCAGACTTGCTATTTGATGGCTTAAGGGCATTCAAGAAAGGATCACCTAATATGAATTCTCTAGTGGGTTTTGGATGCATTGCTTCTTTTCTCATTAGTTCGGTGAGACTCTTTCTTCAGTTTCTGGATGGCATGATTCTATTAAATTCACTAGGCTCTATATATTATTCTTAAATTCTTTGCTCTTGTAGGTCTCACTTCTGAACCCTGGGCTAGAATGGGATGCTTCATTCTTTGATGAACCGGTGACTTGTTTTACTTTCTGTCTTTGCTGTAATTCCTTAAGTCACCATGTGCATTTTGTGTGATCCTACAAAAATAGCTTGTAATTTTTTAATTCGATCTAGTGGCGCAACCTTTCTCATCATTTTTCCTCTAATAATGAATTATCTCCTTTAGTGGCTAAATGTAACCTAAAGGCAATCGATAAAACATTAGCATTTTTTCCTTGAGTTGTAAAATTTCTCATGGAAGAATCTTGTTTTTTAGTATTCAGGTCATGCTTCTTGGTTTCGTGCTGCTGGGACGTTCTCTGGAAGAAAGGGCAAGGATTAGGGCATCTAGTGACATGAATGAACTTTTAGTAAGTTACAATGAGCTTCAAATCTAAAGGTTGAAATTAAACTTGGCACTTACTTGAGTGCTTTCTCTTTGAAATCAGGCTTAGTGGTAGCTTCTATTAATGTTTCTTCATCTGAAAATTTGCATTGGTACTATGTCCCTGCTGGTTCAATGGTGATGTTAGCTGAATATTGCTTATACCTGCTATTCTATGTAGGAGCTTTCAAATTGCTTGACTGGAGACTGTGTGTACATCTTTGAAATGATATGACTTGTCATTTTTACAGAATCTTGTTTCAAACCAGAATACTGCCACTCATTCATGCTAAGATAATTTCGATCAGTCTGAATTCAGCACCTTTTGCTGAAACTGAAATAGGAAAACTTTTATTCTTTCCAGTGTCCGAGTGCATCTAGATAGAATACTGACAGTTTTAGTTCCTCTTTGCAGCTGCTAGATTTCCTTTGGTCATTTCTGTACTCTTTGTAGTATTTGCCACTTAATTATTTTTTGCATTTCTAGTTGAAATCTAGAACTATTGTTATCCAGAAACACGAGGATGTTATATATGTTTGTTGCAATGTTAGTTCAACTTATGTAGTCATATCTCTTAATAATGGGTATTATGAAATTTTTTTGCTTGTATGTCATCATGATCTTTGTTATTGCAGTCACTCATATCCACTCAGTCAAGACTTATTATTACTTCATCAGAAAGTGACTCCTCTGCTGATAGTGTACTTTGCTCTGATGCAATTTGCATTGAGGTCCCAACTGATGATATTCGAGTTGGAGACTCAGTGTTAGTTTTGCCTGGAGAAACTATTCCTATAGATGTAAGTGTTTCAGATTATTAACAAAGGCCATTATTTTTTAATATTAGTCATGTAATATATAAGCTAGACTATTATTAACACACTAAACAAGCCTTCATAGCTATATAAATTGTAAAACTGTGCTGTACTTAATCTGAAACTATCATGACAGCCATGGATTTACATATTAGTTTCAAGCAAATTACCAGTGAAAGTACAGAAAGAAGTGCCACCCAGAATTAGTAATGGCTTGGTAAACCTGTAGTGGCTCTCACTGTAAAACTTGAAGTTTTAGTGTTTAAAATGTAAAAGGCTAAAATTATTTATTTTGAAAACCTCAATTTCTCTTATCCAAAAAATAAAAAACAAACAAAACAACCCCACCACAGTGCTTAGTCCAACTAGATTTTCAACTGCTGCCCTCGCTCTTGATGGTATGGAGTGTACAACAATTTTAGCAGGATCTGTTGAAGACTCCACAAAAGCTGGTGTTATTGTTGTACTCTTATTGAGAATGATTTAAAACTAAATGTTGATGTGAAAATTAAGTTGCAGTATTACTGTGCACTCACAATATGTGAAAATTAGTTGTTTGCTCATTCAAAATCAGCTAAAATTAAATTTCCATGTACAGGGAAGAGTTCTTGCTGGAAGAAGTGTTGTCGACGAATCCATGCTCTCTGGAGAATCACTTCCTGTATTTAAAGAAAAAGGCTTCACAGTCTCAGCTGGAACAATAAACTGGGTATGATTAGGAGAAATTAGATTTTATGATTAAATAACTTGTGAGAGAGAAAATTTTGCTATTCTATCATTTCCTAAACCTTTCTGATTTGTTTTGAGGTGGGGAATTTCAGTTCTTTGCTTATCCTTGAGACATAGACATATTGACCATTTTCATATTTACCTTGAAGTATTAAAATTATTATTGGATAGGAGATCAACCCATATACTGTATTTTGTATTAAATTTATCTTCTCTCCTAACGATATTGACAATTTCAGGCTTAATCTACATACTCATGCCTGCATTAGTAAATCCTTGTGAAATAAAATTTCCACAGCTCTTTTCCTTTGATGCGTGGTTGTTGCATTGTTTAACAGGGTTTAAGGTTTATTAATCCATTGTTTTAATCTATTTCAGGATGGTCCTTTAAGAATTGAAGCAACTTCCACTGGTTCGAACTCAATGATATCCAAAATTGTGTCCATGGTTATTTTTCTCTGATGGCTCTAAATTATTTTATTGTCTTGAATTTCATTTATTTATTAGGATTTTCTGTATTTCTTTGTTGCATCTGACAATTGGCCAAAACAAGTTTGCATTACTTTTTTAACATTTGAATGAGTCCTTTTATATATGTACACTTTTTTGTTCTTTTCTTGGTTTTTTCTTGTGTAGAACTCAAGTATACTAGCCTTGGTCCTTGGTAGTTGCATATGTAATTTTAAGAGATTCTTTGTTATATATATTTTAATCTACTTTATTGGTACTGAACTATTGACACTCTCCTTTAGTAAGACATTCTTAGAAACGTACAATGTAAATGACGTGCTGCATACCCATTATTTTCCTGGAAAAAGATTTTAACATTTAGCTCTCAAAGTGCTTTGGCAAAAGTAAAAGCACGAATCTGCCATGCTTATTATGAAACTATGCAATTTGTTCTATCTAAAGTATTTTTTACTCGCACATGTTTATGAAAAACTATCTGCAGTGAGACTATTAGTTTTCATGTGAAAGACAAATGGAGTAGGTAATAGGTCCCATGGCATGTGGCCTTAAATTTTCATATCATTAATCAGCTTTAAGATATAGAGCCAGAGACAGCTGAAAACTTCTTAAAAATGGCATATAAGAAACTCTCTAATGTTTTGTAGGTGTTGTTTGACATTTTAAATTTGTTATATTCAAGTGCATTTGATGGTCTGTAAGCATGTAAGAACTCTAAGTTTAGATTGTGAACTAGTAATGAAATGTTTCTGCTGTATACTAAGCTTTTTGTTCTGGGCTTTAGGTTGAGGAGGCTCAAGGCCGTGAAGCACCTATACAGAGACTTGCAGATGCTTTAGCAGGGCCATTTGTATTCAGTGTAATGACTCTATCAGCGGCAACTTTTGCATTCTGGTAGGGGTTTGCTTGTTTATTTGTATCACCATTAGAGCTACGGATGTTGAACATGCTTAAAGGGATTCCAAAGGGAAATTGGACTTGGTTAGTTTTTCTAAGATATCTATTTTATTGATTTGAGAAACTAAATGCAAACTATTGTTTGCCAAGCTGAATAGTCAGAACTTAGGATATGGTGCAGGGAATGATGGTGAAAAGATATCTTTTGAGGCCTTATCCTATTCAGTAAGGATGAGGCTACATGAGTCACTTTTCAACTTTCTTCCCAAGGAGGACCATTTCGGGGTTAAATTTTGGGCCTCTAGCTTTTATTGTTAATTTGAATTTCTTTTTTCTCTTTTTTTTTTTTTTTTCTAACTTTCTGTTCTCAAAGCAAGCTTTCAACTTGAACAAGATCATGTTTGTTCACCACTGCTTCTTAGACTTTCTTTCGTCCATGTTCAGGTACTACATTGGGTCTCACATCTTTCCAGATGTTTTGCTAAATGATATGGCCGGGCCAGATGGCAATCCTTTGCTTTTGAGCTTGAAACTCTCTGTGGATGTATTGGTTAGTAATGCTGAATGCACTATACATTGGGGGATTTCTGTAGATTATCTTTTATTAATACTTGCAGTTCATGGCATTGATTTACTTTCCCAGGTAGTTTCTTGCCCGTGTGCGCTGGGCCTTGCCACACCCACCGCAATCTTGGTTGGCACCTCTCTTGGTATGTCATCTAACTTGTTCATAATCTTGAGTTTGATAACATATGATGTCCACAAATCTAGAAGAGAATTGCATTGCTTATATCTTGCATATTTTAATCACAACTTCCTCTGATATTCCTTGTGTCCCATGATCCATGACATGTTGGCTTCATGTCATGAAACCAACAAGATTTTAAGTTTAAGAGAATTCAGTGAGTTTTCTATTTGATATACACTAGTTAAAGGATCTTCATAACAGATGCCTAAATGAGCTATGAATTGGTGCAAAAAATTATGGATAGCTGTAGCTGGCTCTTACTTCCAGTGATATCTTTTATCATTCAAGGAAAGTTCTTTTGGCAAATGATGACCTGTGGGAATCTTTTTCTCTCAGATGCTTATAATATCATTTGGGACGGTGGATGCAATTGAATATGAAAATAAAAATAAAAATTCATCTTTGTTGTTAGGTCTTTAGATCACATGCTTTTTACATTCAATTTTAGGGATACTGTACTGATCAGAAGCTCTAATTTTGCTTTTCTTGCTTTCAAAATGATCAGGAGCCAAAGAAGGACTTCTTATTAGGGGAGGAGATGTATTAGAACGATTGGCCAGCATAGATCATATTGCTTTAGACAAGGTAGTTCAAGATTTACTAAATCAAACTAATGAAAGTTATATGTTCTGAACTCGTACTTTTTTCCAACCTTCAGACAGGAACACTGACAGAAGGGAAACCTGCTGTTTCTAATGTGGCCTCTTTTTCTTATGATGAATCGGAAATTCTTAAAATTGCTGCTGCAGTAGAGAAAACAGCAACGCATCCAATCGCAAAGGCTATTGTAAATAAAGCTGAATCATTGAATTTAACCATCCCAGTCACAAGAGGGCAATTAGCAGAACCAGGTTTTGGAATCTTAGCTGAAGTTGATGGACGCTTGGTTGCGGTCGGTACTTTAGAATGGGTTAATGAACGTTTTCAGAAAAGAGCACATCTGTCTGATCTAAAGCATCTGGAACATGCTGTAAGGCATCAGTCATCAGAAGTGGCATCACCATCAAACTATTCAAGAACAGTTGTCTATGTTGGACGTGAAGGAGAATGCATTATTGGTGCTATTGCAATATCTGACAGTCTGCGCCATGATGCTGAATATACTGTGAGAAGGTAAGTTGCTTCCCCATGATGTGTTGTGACGTGGAGAAACTCTTCTGCAAATTGTGACAACTCTCAGTTACTGATTTGATATGTAAATTAGATTGCAAGTTTCATAATTAAAACTGCCAACTGATTCTTGCCATTTATGATTAGCAGACCTGATTATAGCAAGTATGCTTAGGCTTTGTTTAGGATTGTGCAGCTTCTGCTATGCTTAGAAAGTAAATTGTTAATACCAACTTTTAGTGGGATCTCACTTTTTCATTAACATTTGACACCCAATGCTTCTATCCTATAGCAGCTGCTGCTTCAAAGCCACCAACCCTTAATGCCACACGTAGTGTTTGTTTTCCAACTACAATGAAAACTCAAATAACCCTTCAACCCCCAGCAACACACACGTGTGAACATACACACATTTATCTGATTATTGTGCAACCTATGTCTTTCAAACATGTTTTCTTTTCAAATTCTAGTGATATTCTTCATGTATCTGTTAATATCTTCTACTCTGAATTATCAGTCCTGAAGCAGGAGATAATTTAAGATTCTCTAATGACATATTTTTAGTGTTAACTGCCATTGAAAGGAAGTCTCGTCGTATTTTCCAATTCTTGAGCCGCAAATTGAGCTGAAATATGGCTTTGCTTTGTAGATTAGTCTCTCTATAATCATATATTTATACGTTAATATGATTGTTTGGAATTAGAGTCGGCAGTAGTCGACTTGAACAGCAGTCTTCCACTTTTCCTTTTGTGGGTAGATAATTTTCCACTTCTTTACATCAGAATTTCCTGCCAAAGTCCTTTAATGGTGATTAGCTGATCAATATTATTATTGCGGTGCAGTTGGTGGATCATGTGTTCAGTATAATGGAGTGAATTCAAATTGTAGGTTACTGACAGAATAACCTTGTCTATTTTCTCTGACGTATTGGACCTACTAGGCTACTACCGTATTTTTTGTATAGTATATGCTGATAAAATCATCCACTTGCCATTGTTATGATGTGATTTTGTGCCTTATGTGCTTATCTTGTTGCTTTGGTTGGAAGGCTGCAGCAGAAGGGTATCAAAACTATCCTCTTATCAGGAGACAGGGAAGAGGCAGTTGCAGCTACAGCAAAGGGAGTTGGAATAGAAAAAGAATATATCAACTCATCCTTGACCCCGCAGCAGAAATCGGAGTTTATATCAACTCTTCAAACAGCAGGACATCATGTTGCAATGGTACCATCTGCAACCAGATCTCTTATTCCTCTAGCATTTCATATCAACATGGAGACACTGATGTTATCCATCCTAGCATGGTACTGAATTTGGGTAATAACCTCCGGGTTCATGAGTTTTTATGCTTTTTCAAGTAAGGACATGATTAATTTGCGTCAAATAGGTTCCTAACTTGTGTTGAAATGACTGAAATACCCTTTATTGTTAAGTTACATTTTTTATATCATGATTGTCAAAATTCTATATTATAAAAGTAATTTGGTCATTTCAATAGAATTCAGGGACATATTTGATATAAATGAACAAATTGTGTCCTTATTTGTGAAAACATGGAAACTCAAGGACCTATATGTAATTACCCCATAGTGATTTTGATTTTCTTTCGGATAGTGGGTGACTGGGAAGTCAATAATTTATTTCCTGTTGGGTTCCTTAGTTGACAATTTGAGTTTCTTATATTTAAGGTAAACATCTTTTATAAAACTGTTTGGTGGTTGCAATGGTGACGTATAATGTTGAACCATTACATCAAATGGTCATGGATACAACCAAAATGGCTCTTGCCTCTGCAGCAGATTTTCTTTTTATGGTTAGTGGTATAACCATTCTTACAAGCATCAGCTCAGAAGGTGTTAGATGACCCTCATGTCCAATCAACAAATGTAAAGAAAACAGAGATTTATGGTGTTGGTTGTAATGTTTTGCTAACACGTCTTTTTTTCTTTTGGAAGGTTGGTGATGGCATAAATGATGCACCATCTTTGGCTCTTGCCGATGTTGGGATTGCACTGCAGACTGAAGCACAAGAAAATGCTGCATCAACTGCAGCATCCATTATACTTCTTGGAAACAAACTTTCACAAGTATGTTTTTTTTGGATGTTCAAATTTTTGCGCTCTTTATTTGTATATCCGACCATGTGTCTACAGGCATTATTGTTTCTACAAGTTTATCCAAGATTGTCGTAGTTTTCAACTTGGTAATATGATGGAATCTTAGATGTTTGTTATTCTGTACATGAGTAGTGTTTTCATTATTCATTGGTATTGAACATTCTTTAGCTGGACCCTGATGTCTACTTTTCCTTTGAATCAAGGTTGAACCACGTTATCTGCCTTGCAGTCTGAACCATGTTACTATTTCAACTAGGCAATCATTGTGATATAAAATTGTCTGTTAATCAAAATACTTGCATGATAAGAATGCAGTGTGTTTGTGTGACAGTGAGAGAGAGAGCATTTCTCATCATCTACTTGCATGATAATTTCTGTAGATGGTTTTGATTTATGAAGTTATTGTTATAAAATTGATTTTACACAAATTTTCTTGGATACTATTGAGGATTGAAATATGAAATCTGTAAGAATTACATTTAATCTTCATAAAAATATAAATATACTGAAGTAGTTTCAATGCAAAAATAGAGTTATTAAATTACATCTAAATTGCCAAGGACAGATGGTTTATTGACTATCCATTGGGTCACCCTAGATTATTTTGCTGGTACAAATTCATCATTCATTGATGAAGGGGCAAAATTCATTGAAAACTTTAATATAAAACACTTGCGGGAGTTAATTTCTCAGTGATAGGTTTTCTTTATAATTGGAATTTTCACTTATAAATCGCTAAGCTGAAAAACTTCAGGTTGTTCTTTGAGACTGTTGAAAATGCATGTTTGTCTACCTAGCAAGTTATATTTCCGAATTATGATTCTGAGTGTGATAGAGATTGCATCTTGTAGGTGGTAGATGCACTGGATCTTGCACAGGCAACAATGGCAAAAGTGTATCAGAATTTATCATGGGCGGTAGCATATAATGTCGTTGCCATTCCCATTGCAGCTGGAGCATTACTTCCGCAATATGATTTTGCCATGACACCTTCACTTTCTGGTGAGTTAAATTGTAATCCATTGCTCATTATTATTTGAAGAAAATATGGAAAGAAAAGGATAACCATGCCCACATACCTTTATTTATGGGTCCTATGAAAATGCCCTTGCCCTGTTCATCATAGACTAACTCATTAATTACAATAATTTTTGCTTGGACACAGGTGGACTAATGGCCCTTAGCTCTATATTTGTTGTCACCAACTCATTGCTTCTACAGTTCCATGGATTTGAAAGGTCGACCAGGAAGACCTAGCTTTCCTTCGCTTTTTTTTTTTTTTTCAAGAAAATTCAAAATGAGTATGATTTTGCAATAAGGAGGAAGTTAATTGAACAGCATAGAGGGTGGGATTTTTTTAAATTAAGCTCCGTTTGTGTTAATTATAGAGGTGCATTTTTATTTTTAAAATGTGAAAAAAAAAAAAAGGAAAAATAGAATATTTGTAATGGCTGATATGATACAGAAGGTCTGAGATTGCAGTTGACATAAACATAATATTTGAAAATTGGTTTAGTTAACAACTCAGCTCATCTCAGCGCAAGAAGGTTGGATGATGAAGCAGGAGGATTTTAGTGCTGTCTGAGGAGCATTGGTATTGGCTTGCATGATGGATCACATTTAAACCAAAGCAAACAGAGAGAGATAGTACATATTATTTTTTATCTGGTAGGTTCAGTTAAGAATCTCTTCCCATGCAAAATAATTGCATTTTGTACCCACACCTTCACATTTCGCATTACCCACCTAAAATATAATATGTTCTTTTTTATTGGGAGGGGGTGGGTGTCTCAATAACTTATCCCTGGATTAGGATATTAATAATATCCACATGTAACCTAATATTAATATTTGTAAAATATTATAATTACCAAGAAAAGAAAATTAATAATTTTTGGTTTATGGAGCATTCATGGGGCGGGGCGAGCCATTGCCATTGCCATCACCATTACCATTACCATAATCCAGAGAGAGAAAGTTATGACACGTCTTTCACAGGCTGTGCAGCCCACTATTCAAGGAGTTCAATTTTTCATTCATTCCGTAAGAGCTTATTTATTAATAAATTGAATCTTTTTTTCTTTCTTCTGATTGAACCCTGAGAGGTTTTGCTTCAGAAGATCCTACCTAAAGAATAAAATATATTAATAATAATATAATAGGTTGAAATTTTATTAATTTAATTGTTATTTTATTTATAAAAAAAAAAAAAAGAGGGAAGTGGAAGGGCATGGCCTACAGCTACAGAAACAACATAAATAGAGACATTAAATAGGCACGTGATTTTAGAACAATTGTCGTCGAAATTGAAGGCCCTTTCATGCAAAAACACCTTCCATGTGATTGCTGGGCCTCCTCCCCCTTCCCTTTCTGTTAATATTGCCACGCTCGATGCCACGTTTTAATAACACTGGCATTTTCCTTTGGTTAATTTATTTTAATTTCATCTACATTATTTTCATGTACATTATTATGTGAATTGAATGTGTTTCTTCTTCTTCTTTTTTTTCTATTTTCTTCTTTTTTCTTTTTAAGTACAAAAAGTGTCGTTTCAGTTGCATTTCCTAAGCTACAAGTAATTGCCTCTTCACATCACATCACACCCCACTATTTCAATTACAGAAGGCCATTATGCGTAGGCCCCCAAATTTTACAATAGTATTTTAATCTGGTTGGTGTTACACCTCGTAAAACAGTGCGTTGGCTTTAGTTAAAGGTGTTGCATAGTTTCTGTTCACCCATCACAATATCATAATATTAGTGGGAAAATGGAGCCGTCCTCCTAATAAGCTCAAAGCAGGCCAAAACTATGTAGTATATAAATTTTTATAAGATTAACTCTCAATGATGAATCTCATTTCAAAGGTGCCACGTTGATAGTTTGCATAGGAGAGCGTGGACCTATGATAAAAATATCAGAGTGAGGATAAAATTTTTCCACACTCCAAATGTCAGTATACTATTTAGTGTACAAGTATTACGTGAAGTTCTAGTTAAAAGTATTGCGGAGTAATGAGTATTTTTTTGTCTGCCCATCACAACACTAGTTGGGAATTGGAGGCATCTTCCTGATGAGACCAAGATAAGTCAAAATTAAATAGTATGTAAATTTTTGTATAACTAACCTCTAAAAAATGAATCTTACTTCAAAGATGTCACGTGAGTAGTTCACAGATGGTAACGTGGATCCCGTAATAACAAGGCACCCTAATTTTAAAAGTTACTTTCTTTTATAATTTAACATCGATTATTCTATTTAATTACTTTTAAAGTAGAGAATAAGTCCAAAACTCTCTTAATATACATATATATATATATATATATATATTATGTGTGGGTATATGTATATGCATTTTTATTAGGCTTATACCAAAATACTGTAAGTAACTTTTAATATTAATGGAGAGAAATATTTGAATAATTTTAAAAATTTAGGGATAATTAGATATCGGATAAAAAAAAATTAAGAGAGTTATATAGATATATATATATATATATATAAAAGATTCTCTCATTTTTTGCTCAATATTCAAATACCTACTAGCATAAACACAATAAATGAAAATCTATTTATAACATGTCAGATTTAATTTCTATTATTTTATTTTATTTTATTTTATTTTTTAAATATAATATATATATATATAAATGTTTTACTAGTCAACACTATTTGATAAGAGAGACATTGAGAATATTCAACCCCTCTTCTCAAACAGTTTTGCATTATACGATGTGTTCCCCATCAAATGAGAGGTTTCACTTGTTTGTATTGTATGTAGTATTGGTAAATGAGAAAAGAGATATTGGAGAAGAACACATACACATTCAATATCTCATCTTTAATGACGTTATCACATTATATGAGAAGTTGACACTATTTATTTAATATTAATAAATTATAACAGTGTGTAGGTTAGTAAATTTATAATTTTTTTTTATAAACAATATATTTCTTTAATATAAAATAATATATATATATATATATATTAATTAAATAACACAAGTATTCTTTAAAAAAAATTAAAGAATTTTGGAGTATTTGATTTGACCAAAAATACATAAATTCTCTCAAAAAGTAAAATTTAATATTAACGGAGATGACGTAAGCTAATAAGGAGGCTATTTCTAAAAGTTTAGGGGGACTTGAAATATTAGACAAAAGAAAATGAGGGATGGGGCCATATTTCCTTATAAAAATTAAATATAAAAATTATTAAAAATCTATCCCTCAATATTTTCTAATTCTTTATTGACAAAAAAAAAATAATATAGTAAAAATATATTTTGCAAGTTCATAAGAAATAGGATACAACAACTACCAAACAATATAGTAGTACAAATGGGAACACTTTTATGTAGTAGTCAGTCGAGTCGAGGGAGATACAAATTCCGAGTGTTTTCTATAATAATCATATAATATCTTCTAGATTGTCATATAATGTTTTATTATTATTATAAAAAAAATAAAATAAAAATTAACATAACAATTTAATCACACATGTCCTCTCTTGTGTATGCATGTGTTGTTATATATAATAATAATAATATTTTTCACGTTGCCTTCATTGATTTAATAATTAATAGTGTCTTGAGATAAGATAAAAGGTCAAATTAATTAATCTATTTTTAAATTGAAAAAAGTATACTATTATTAATATAAAATAAAATAGTTTCTGAATATTAATACAATTCTCATTAAAATCTAATCATTTAATGAATTTAATTCTTTGTTAAAATTTAATCATTCAATCAAAATTTTAAATAAATTATAATATTTATTTTAAATAATGTAAGAAATAAAACCAACTCCTCCCTCATAATTATATATTTTTTTAAGAGTTTTGAATAAATATTATAATAATTATTATTATTATCTTTTTAATATTTTTTTAAAAAAAGGATTAGGGTGGATATAACTAAAACTAAAGATGTTGACAGTTTAACTAATGAATTATCAAAAAGTCATTTACAATTTGAGTTGATTCTCACAAAGTCCATTTCTTAAATAAATAATATTTGAGACTTGGTCTAAGGGTATTTGAGACTTGGTGTAAGGGCTTAATGTATTTACTTGTTCAGGCCTAGTTAATAAGTTCATGGTCACAAATCAGAAGACAGCCACAATGGTGTGATAACTGAGATATGGATTATGTCTCATCATGTCATACGTGTAATGTCTTAAAACTCTCTTTAGGAGAGGATAACTGGTTGCCTCAGAAGGGCTTTGTCCATTAACACTTTGAAAGTATTGCTGTGTACTCTTTCACCTTCAAGTAGATAGAAATGTGCTACTTGCATAAATCATTCAAACTTGGTTATATTGTCCCGATATGTAATGATGTTTGTGTATTCAATGCTTATACGCCTGTTAATAGCTTGTACGCTTGTGCGTATTTTATCAATAAAACATCGAATTGTGTTGGATTACGATAATAGCTTGTTTCCTCTTATTTCCTACTCTTAACTTTCTTTTATAGACAACTAACCCTCTTGAATTTGCTGCGTATTAACCTGTTTAGGCTGACTTGCTAGTTCGATCGTGTTAGTTAGTGCCGCATGGGCTTAAATCTCAACTAAAAAAAAAAGTCGGTCCATGACAGTTGATATCAAAGCTCAAGGTTGTGGTGATAATGTCTACAAAAACTATC
>JAXCLQ010000013.1:5301773-5315324 GCA_035584115.1 Cedrela odorata | reverse complement strand
ATGTATATAAAAGAAAAAAAAAATTTGTGGACTAGAAATGTTTAAATTTTGTGTAAATAAAAGAGTAATGTTGTATGCAGTATATGTAGTTATGTATTTGCAGATAATAAGAAACAGGCGTGACAGAGATAGCTTTGGTTAGATAGGACATGCAAGCATTGAGGACTGAGCTACATGAATGCTTCGATGCTTCACTTCTGAGACTAAAGTTCAAGTATGAATTTGCTTAAATGTAACACCGATAGACTACAAAATATGACAAAATAATGACAGTAAATTATATCAAGTTGTAAGACCGCTACAAACTAATGTAAGTGATGCTTCTTTAGCACGCTAAGCCTTTGCATATGATACTAACACATTATATTCACTATGAATTTCAGGTTGAATATTTTTTAGTGTGTATAATTGGCTGCAGTTTCTAAATTTATCCTTTCAAAGTTCACTAATAAGTTAAGAACTCGCTTAACTATGTTCATCAGAAAGTTGGTATGAGAAACACTTGTGTAACTCATCAATCCGCCTCACTTGAAAGTATATGTTCTCAAACACCAATGTTGCCCGAACTCGCCATTTACACATTTCATCCACACATTTAGCCTCAAAATTATTCGATGTAAACTGATAAATTATGAAGTAAAATTTTTGTTTCATTACAAGTAAACTCAAATCCCTACGCAATTTCTCTTTATTTTCATACAATTTTTCGATCATTATTTGACCATTCACAGAACTCGAGAAACCACCTATTGGGAAAGTCATTGCGTAAGAATTGAAGGAAAACATTGAAGCATATCATAGTACGAGGACCCGCCTCTTCACAAGCGCTAAAAGACACTTTGACATTAAGAAACACTTTGACATTGTGAGATACTCTAGCATTAGGAGGTGATTGGCCATAAAAGACTAGTGCCCTTAGTCTTTGAGAACATCACTTATGTTAGGTATTTAAAATGTATCATCATTTTCTAAACTTTACTCGCACCCACTCTTATAATAGTCATATGTATGATCCTCATTATATCGCATTAGAGAGTATGGTGCATGCACATTGGTAGCAAGAAGTGTGTAACTTACTTAGTTACTGTCACTTGAACAAATAAATGAATTCGTGAAATTTGTTTGTAGTCGTTGTACAGATGGTTCTACTTATTGTACAATTGTACAACGAGCAACTGTGTTATGGGAGTAACTTCTTGACAGTTGAATGTGACAAAAAACAGCGTAAACCCCTCAAATGTCGATACTTAGCTATTAATTCCAATGAAGAAGGCAACCTCTCTATCATTTTCTATATCAAACAAGCTTGAATTAAATGTTATTGAAGGCAAGCAATGTCTGTTTATTACTCTTATTTTAGTATTAAACTTTTTTGAATTTACTCGAAGTAAAGAATACAATTCATTGATAAGTTCTTAATACTTTACATTAGGATCAACGAATAAACAATACGTTTTGGCGCCATTGTATGCCTCACTATCATCTATTAAACTCTCCCATAACCCTATAGAGACATCAACAAATAAACGTCTACCATTTATTTCCAAAAGATAACAATTATCATAATTGAATATTGAGATGTTATCTAACAATAATAAATAGAATAAACAAACAAACAGAACAAACAGACAAACAACATTCACAACATTTGTCGAATGGGCACATCATTTATTTTGCTTGCCTTGAATATTTTCATTACCCCTCGACGATTTCCACTCCCCTAGATGATTTTCAACACTTCTCTACATTTTTCATCACGAATATTAAAAAGAGTGTTTTATCTCAACATTTTTTAATTATTCGCGATAAAATTCATTAAGGGGCGATAGAAATCTTCAAGATGACACTGTTCATTATATTCTTCATGATATCAACATGTAATTTTGTGCATGAAACTAGCATATCACATTCAAAGCAAAATAATGGCGCATAAAACTGGCTTAATTATAATTCTTAAGTTTTAACATATATTAACTAAATCAAAATTAATACAATGACAACAAAAACTTGATTTCACAGACTTGAGATACTAATTAATACTTATTGAATATAATGTAGCATTAGTCGATATTTTATTTAATCACTCTAGTCGTCATAATCGAAACCTTATTTGAATGTTTGCTCGAAATTGTCTTTATTTATCAATGTGATTGAGCAAGTGTTTAAGTTCAGTATTATTGACTTCCAAAACATAATGCACTTTAATACAAATACAAAGGAAAAAGTTAGGGGTAAAATGGTCATGATGGGTGAAGTTTTGCTCCAAATATAAGAGGATTTTAACTTGGGCCAAAAAATTGAGTCATTTCTATTATATAAAAAAAAAACCCCCCATTTTTTTGTAATCTTAACTAAAAAATCCATTTTTAAATAAAATTATCTCTTAATCATGTTTATATTTTCCTTTGTTTAAGTAAAATGAGAAAGAAAGTGAAGAAAAAGAGGAAAAAAAAAACTAAACACATTTGAACCTAATTTTTGAATGTCATAACCGCATTTTCTTTTATAGTGATTACAATGTAAAAATGAGTACTAGAATGAAAAAAAAATTCTCAAAAATTTAGGGGGATTATATGTTAATTCAAAATAAATTAGGAAAGAATTTGTAAATGAGGATATAATTAGGGCCATAAAACAAAATTTTAAAATTTATGATTAAGGATTATAATAAGCCAAAAATACAAATTTATGTTAAGTATAAAAATTAAGCCAAGCTCAAAATACAAATTTATGTTAAGTATAAAAATTAAGCCCAAGCCCAAATTGGTAGATTTATGTGTTAGACTACTAGAGTGTTTTACATTTAATTGAAACAATTTATACTAAAGAAAGAGAATAGAGAAAACATGAGATCAAGGGAAGAAGAAGGAACACGTGAAAGAAGAAGACGAAGAAAAGGAAGAGGGAAACAAAGAAAAAGGAGAAGGAAATAAGGAAAAAAGAGAGAAAAAGGGAAGAAAAGAAGAAAGAAGGAAATGAATGAAAAGCTTGGCTGAGTGATAGAAAGAGAGGAAGGGGAAGAAAAGAGGAAGGAGGAGAAAGATATCCTGGCTGAGAAAGTGAGAGAGAAAGAGAAAAAGGAAGAAAGGAGAAGAAAGCAAAGGGGAAGTTTAGTTTCTAGCAAGCAAGGTGATTATCGGCTCGAGGACCCACCGACTATGCAGTGATTTAAATTAGCCAAACTATAACCAGTGAGAGGATATTTTATTTTCTAAAAATAATGTTTGAACTTACTGCTGAAATATAAATGCTTGAAAAGTTTGCTTGAGTTGTGTAATTATCATAATCAAATGTGTTTATTTGGAAAGTCATAAAATAATGAGATGTTGTTATGTTGCACATATTAGTGATTAATTGAAGTTATGTACATTTCTTTTTAAATTTTTGATTTAAGACATGGGTTATGAAATTAAGTATTACAATATATTTTTTTAAACTGTAATCAGATTGGCTTGAATTGGATTTGTGAATTTGAAACATGATGAGAATTCGTTTCTTTTACGAACGTTGAATTTTTTTTAAATGTTATAGATTTGGGCCATTATACCCCTTATCTCATAAATGTATTCCGGTTGTCTATAACATATCGTTGGCCAGGATACCAAAACTATAGATTCGGAGTCTTTGTGACTTTTTATCTCAAAGATATATTTTGGACATCTGTGATATACTGCGGGTCAGGAAACTAAAATTATAGATTTGGGGCCTCTATGACCCCTATTTCATAAATGTATTCTAGCTATCTGTAATTCACTGAGGGTCAAGATACCAAAGTTGCGAACTTTGGTATTTTATAATAACCTAGTTTTGAAAGTTAATAATATTGACTTTGACATGATAGCATTTGAGTATGGTTTAAATTTCAATTTTGAAATGATATTGTTAAGAATAGCACCCAAATTTCATGATTATATTTATATTTATATATTTTGTTTTACAGATTCCATTCACTAGGTCTTCCAAAACTCAACCTCCACTCTTTAGATTTTTACAAAACTCAATCTCTAGTAAGTCATTTCAATCATTCAAAGACAAGAACAAAAGAGATGGTACACGCTGCAATCACTAGGACGTTATGATCCATCATGACATAATGTCTTATGTGTTACAATTGGTGTTATGCTTTAGATAATTATGTACAAATGTATTATAATGTATCAAAATTTGTAAAACTTATTGATTGCATATATGTTATGGGTGGTATGATGCTCATTTGCATTACATGCATGATATTTATATTTTTTTTATCGTACATTTGGAGTATTGTAAATGTTTAGATAGACAGATTAAGGCCTAGGGCGATAGAAGGATTCTATCACATGTCGATAACATTTTCGAATTTGAAATATTACATTGTTACAATGTATAATAAACCTCTCAAATAAATATAAATTTGTAGAAAAACAAGGTATTAATTTGTGAGAAAATGGGAGGATGAAAATTGTGGATAAACTCCTTGACGATTTTAAAAATTATCAAAAAATTTTAATTAAATTTAAACTCTTTCAATGAAGTTTATCTAAAGAATTTGAATTTAACTTAAATTTATCGACGAATTCATAAATAACTTCGTCTAAAATTTAAATTTTTAGTTAAAATTATTAACAAAATTTTTTTTGAGAATTGAGCTAAACTTAAAAATAGGCTTAATTTTTTGATCATCTAAAAATAAAATTTACTTTTGTAAATCTCTAGAATGTGAGAACTGTGGAAGGAGAAACAAGTATATAATGTAGATAGATTTGCGATCGTAAAGCTCGAGACTGTGAGAACTGTGGAAGGAGAAATAACTAGATAACGTAGATAGATTTGCGATTAGGAGGGGAGAAATATTTTTCGCATAAAAACGCAGCGTCTTGAATCATAACGTAATTTCCCGCGTTTTTTAACTCATGAAATTAGGTACTCGAATTCGATTGGGAACAGTTTGCCCTTCTGCCATCTTTCGGCCACAAAATACTAGGCCCGCAATCAGACTAACAGACGAAAGGCCGAGCATATAGTGATTTGACGTGGCACACTATAATTCTACCACGTTGACATCTTCAACGACTACCTCTTGTTGATTTTAACTATCATCTTCGCCGTCATGGTCATCGTCAAACTTCTACCTAGTTCTCTCTACAGCTATCTCTTCAATGGCGACTGACTTGCTCAGAATCTTTATATCCTCTGGCCCCAACCTTTTCTTCAGTTTTCGTTACACCACTAGGTTCCAATACGACCCCGTTGATTTCACTTCTCGTTCTCGCTTTCCAAAACGACGCTGTGGCACTCAATTCCTACCGTAACGAACTCCCTCGAAACCAGAACTCAACCGCAAAATGCACCGTTTGAGCTTCCAAAACGGCTTGTAGACTACACGATTCTCCTCGACGTCAGCGGCATGATGTGCGGCGGTTGTGTGGCTCGAGTCAAATCGATTCTCTCGTCCGACGACCGCGTCGACTTCGTGGCGGTCAACATGTTGACCGAGACCGCTGCGGTCAAAATAAAATCGGAGGGTATTGTGGAGAGTGAAGAGATTTTGAACAATGTTGGTCAGACTTTTGGGAAGAGATTGACGGAGTGTGGATTCGAGGCGAAGAGGAGAGTGTCGGGGCTCGGAGTGGCGGAGAACGTGAAGAAGTGGAAGGAGATGGCGAAGAAGAAAGAGGAGTTGCTTGTGAAAAGTAGGAATCGCGTGGCTTTTGCTTGGACTTTGGTGGCCTTATGCTGTGGGTCTCATACTTCCCATATTTTTCATTCACTGGGATCCATGATGCTCTTGGTAACTTATTAAAACTTAAACGAAAATTTCCCAAACTTTTGGGAGTTTCTTTAAGAAATTCTTCAATATCAAACATTAGTGGGAGTCAAAAAAATTCACCCTCTTTTTAAATCAAACGAATGAAGATAATGTTAGTTAAGTGATTATAAATTCAACTTTAATTTGATTTGTTGTGGTTTGTTTAGGGTCGTTCTGGGAGGTGCTACATAACTCGTATGTGAAAGGTGGATTTGCATTAGGGGCTTTGTTCGGACCAGGGAGAGCTTAGTTGCCACCCGCATTTTCTGTTTGTACACGTCAGTTTCGGCATTGCAGTTTATTTTTCTGTTTTAGCTTGTCTAGGTTTCTTTATAGACTTTGAAATACTCCCTTTAAAGTTTATGAAATATATTTAAGGATTTTCTTGATTTCTAATATTAAACGGTTTCTAGTGCTACTGTAGGGAATAAAAATTGACCATCTAGTGCAATGTGAAAAATATTAAACTCAATTCATGAGGCCATTTTGATTTAAACTAATATAAATTTGTTGCAGACATGCTATTTGATGGTTTAAGGGCATTCAAGAAAGGATCACCTAATATGAATTCTCTTGTGGTTTTGGATGCATTGCTTCTTTTCTTGTTAGTTCGGTGAGACTCTTTCTTCAGTTTCAGGATGTCATGATTCTGTTAAATTCATTAGGCTCTAAGTACTATTCCTAAATTCCTTGCTCTTGTAGGTCTCACTTCTAAACCCTGGGCTTGAATGGGATGCATTATTCTTTGATGAACCGGTGAATTGTTTTACTTTCAGTCTTTGCTGTAATTCTTAAAGTCACCGTGTGCATTTTGTGTGATCCTATAATATATCTCGTAGTTTTTTAATTCGATCCTAGTGGAGCAACCTTTTTCATCAGTTTTCATGTAATAATGATTTATCTCCTTTAGTGGCTACATGTAACCTAAAGGCAATCAATAAAACATTAGAATTGTTTTCCTTGAGTTGTAAATTTCTCATGGAAGAATTCAAGTCATGCTTCTTGGTTTCATGCTGCTGGGACATTCTCTAGAAGAAAGAGCAAGGATTAGGGCATCTAGCGACATGAATGAACTTTTAGTAAGTCACAATGAGCTTCAAATCTACAGTTTGAAAGAGTAAACTTTCCACTTAAGTGCTTTCTCTTTGTTGTAGCTTCTATTAATGCACCTTCATCTGAAAATTTGTGTTGGTACTTGGTCCCTGCTGGTTCACTGGTGAAGTTATTGCATAAATTACAGAATATTGTTCATACCTGCCTTTCTATGTAGGAGCTTTCAAAGTACTTGACTAGAGTAGAGACCATGTGCACATCTTTGAAATGATATGATTTGTCATTTTTAAGTAATCTTGGTTCAAATCAGAATACTGCTACTCATTTGTGCTAAGATAATCTCAATCACTCTGAATTCAAAAGCCTTTCCTGAAATTGAAATAGGAAAACTTTTATTCTTTCCAGTGTCCCGGTCCATATAGATAGATACTCAAAATTCTAGTCCCTCTTTGCCGCTGCTAGGTTTCCTTTGGTCATTTCTGTACTCTCTCTCTTTTTAGCGTTTGCCACTTCATTATTTTTTGCATTTCTAGTTGAAATCTAGTTCTGTTGTTATCCAATGTGTGGCAACTCCATTAATTTTTTTTCAGTAGCCCTAACATGAAGACACTAAATATGTTTGATGCAATTTTAGTTCAACTATGTAGTCATATCTCTTTATGACAGGTATTATACAATTTTTTCGCTTCTATTTCACCATGTGCTTTTTTATTGCAGTCACTCATATCCACTCAGTCAAGACTTGTAATTACTTCATCAGAAAGTGACTCCTCTGCTGATAGTGTACTTTGCTCTGATGCAATTTGTGTTGAGGTCCCAACTGATGACATTCAAGTTGGAGACTCAGTGTTAGTTTTCCCTGGAGAAACTGTCTCTGTAGATGTAAGTGTTTCTGATTATTAACAGAGGCTGCTATTTTTTAATATTAGTTATGTATTATAAAGTAGACTATTTAACATACTAAAACAAGCCTGCATAGCTATATAAGTTGTCAAACTGTGTTGTACTTAATCTGAAACTATCATGACACCTCGAAAGTATGCCATGGATATTAATTTCAAGCAAACTACTCAGTAAACATACAAAAAGAAGTGGCCCCCAGCATCAGTAACGCCTTGGTAAACATGGAGTGGCTCGCTGTAAAACTTGAAGTTTTAGTGTTTACAATGTAAAAAGCTAAAATTATTGATTTTAAAGACCTCAGTCTCTCTTATCGAAGAATTAAAAATAAAAATAAAAAAAAACAACCCCACCAGAATGGTTAGTCTGATTGGATTTTCAACTGCTGCCCTTGCTGTTGATGGTATGGAGTATGCAACAATTTTAGCGGAATCTGTTGAAAACTCCCCAGACGTTTGTGTTATTGCTGTACTCTTATTGAGAACTATTTAAAACTAAATGTTGATCTGAAAATTAAGATTGCAGTATCACTGTGCTCTCACAATATGCGAAAGTTAGCTGTTTGCTCATTCAAAATCAGCTAAAATTAAATTTCCTTGTACAGGGAAGAGTTCTTGCAGGAAGAAGTTTCGTCGACGAATCCATGCTCTCTAGAGAATCACTTCCTGTATTTAAAGAAGAAGGCTTCACAATCTCAGCTGGAACTATAAACTGGGTATGATTAGGAGAAATTTGATTTTATAATTAAATTAATTGTGAGAGAGAGAATTTTAATATTATATCATTTCCTAGACTTTTCTAATTTGTTTTGGGGTGGGGATCCTAGATATAGACATATTGACAATTTTCATATTTTACTTGAATTATTAAAATTATTGTCGGATAGGAGATCAGCACATAGTGTTTTGCATTAAAGTTATCTTCTGTTCAAACGATGTTGACAATTTCAGCCTTAATCTACGTGATCATGCATGCAGTAAATCCTTGTGAAAATGAATTTCTGCTACACTTTTCCTTCAATGCATGGTTGTTGCATTGTTTAACAGGGTTTAGGGTTCATTAATCAGTTGTTCTAATCTATTTCAGGATGGTCCTTTAAGGATGGAAGCATCTTCCACTGGTTCGAACTCAATGATATCCAAAATTGTGTCTATGGTTAGTATTTTTTTTTTTCTTTGATGACCTTAAATTATTTTTTTGTCTTGAATTTCATTTATGTACAAGGATTTTTTCGTTTTTCTTTATTGAATCTGATGATTGGCCAAAACAAGTTTATATTATATTTTTAACATTTGAATAGCCCTTTTATATATGTACACTTTTTTCTTCTTTTCTTGGGTTTTTCCTGTGAACTCAAGTATACTAGTCTTGGTCCTTGTTAGCTGCATATTTAATTTAAGAGATACTTTGTTCTATATATTTTAATCAACTTTATTGATAATGAACAATTGACTCCCTTCTTTAGTAAGACACATTCTTAGAAAAGTAAAAAGTAAATGACGTGCTGCATACCCATTTTTGCCTGGACAAAGTTTTTAACGTTTAGCTCACAAAGCTTTGGCAAAAGTAAAAGCATGTATCTGCCATGCTTATTATGAAACTAAGCAATTTGTTCTATCTAAAGTCTTTTTTACTCACGCCTGTTGATGAAAAACTATATGCAGTGAGACTATTAGTTGTCATGTTAGACTATCTGCTTCAAAATGGGTACTAGAGTGAAAGACAAGTGGAGTGGGTAAATAGATCTCGTGGCATCATATTGGCCTTAATTTTCATATCATTAATCTTCTTTAAGACATAGAACCAGAGAAAGCTGAAAAACTTCATAAAAATGGCATGCAAGAAATTCTCCAATGTTTTGTTGGCGTTGTTTGACATTTTAAATTTGCTATATTCAAGTGTCTCTGTGTCTGATGGTCTGTAAACATGTAAGAATTATAAGCTTAGACTGTGGACTAGTAATGAAATGTTTCTGCTGTATATTAAGCTTTGTGTTCTGGCCTTTCAGTTGAGGAGGCTCAAGGCCGTGAAACTCCTATACAGAGACTTGCAGATGCAATAGCAGGGCCATTTGTATACAGTGTAATGACCATCAGCGGCAACATTTGCATTCTGGTAGGGGTTTGCTTCTTTACTTGTATCACCATTAGATCCATGCATGTTGAGCATGCTTAAAGGGCTTCCAAAGGGAAATTAGGCTTTGATTAGTTTTTTGAAGATATCCATAATTGTTCTAAAGTTATGAGAAACTGAATGGGAACTAGCCAAACAAACAGAACATGGGATATGGTGTAGTGAATGATGATGAAAAATGACTGGGAGTTATCCTACTGAACACCGACCTTTTGAAACAATTTTATTTGATAGTTTTTTATTAGTGCTTTGCCTGCCACGTATTTATTCTTTTACCTTCTTTTGAGGCCTTATTCTATTCAGTAAGGATGAGGCTACATGAGTCACTTTCCAACTTTCTTCCCGAGGACCATCTTTAGGGTTAAATTTGGGCCACTAGCTTTTATTGTTAATTTGAATTTCTTTTTTTTCTAACTTTCTCTTCTCAAAGCAAGCTTTCAACTTGAACAAGACCATGTCTGTTCACCACTGCTTCTTAGACTTTATTTCTTCCATGTTCAGGTACTGCATTGGATCTCACATCATTCCAGATGTTTTGCTCAATGATATGGCCAGCCAGATGGGAATCCTTTGCTTTTGAGCTTGAAACTCTCTGTAGATGTGTTGGTTAGTAATGCTGAATGTACTTTCCATTGGGGGATTTCTTTAGATTAAGTTTTATTAATACTTGCAGTTCATGGCATTGATTTACTTTCCCAGGTAGTTTCATGCCCGTGTACGCTGGGCCTTGCCACACCCACCACAATCTTGGTTGGCACCTCTCTTGATATGTCATCTAACTTGTTCATAATCTTGAGTTTGATAACATATGATATCCACAAATCTTGAAGAGAATTGTGCTGCTCATATCCTGATATTTTAATCACAGCTTCCTCTGATATTCCTTGTGTCCCATAACCCATGACATGTTGGCTTAATGTCTTGGATCGAACTTCCTTTCAGATTAGTTTTGATTTTAAGTTTAAGAGAATTCAGTGAGTTTTCTATTTGCTAAACACTAGTGAAAGGATCTTCATGACCGATGCCAAAATGAGCTTTGAATTGGTGTGAAAAAAATATGGATGGCTGTTTGCTGGCTCTTACTTCCAGTGATATCTTTGATCATTCATGGAAAGTTCTTTTGGAAATGATGACCCGTGGGAATCTTTTTCTCTTGGATGCTTATAATTTTATTTGGGAATATTGGTATTTTCATAAACCTGTCCCAATATCTTATCTACTATGAGGTGGTTTAGTTAAATATCAAAAATCAGGGTATAATGTTTGTGCACAGTGGATGCAATTGAATATGAAAATAAAAATAAAGGTCATCTCTGTTGTTAGGTCCTTAGATCGCATGCTTTTTTCATTCAATTTTATGGATATTGGTACTGGCCAGAAGCTCTAAGTTCGCTTTTCTTGCTTTCAAAATGACCAGGAGCAAAACAAGGACTTCTTATTCGGGGAGGAGATGTATTAGAACGATTGGCCAGCATAGATCATATTGCTTTAGACAAGGTAGTTGAAGATTTACTAAATTATGCTAATGAAAGTTTTATGTTCTGACCTCGTACTTTTTTCCAACCTTCAGACAGGAACACCGACAGGAGGGAAACCTGACGTTTCTAATGTGGCCTCTTTTTCTTATGATGAATCGGAAATTCTTAAAATTGCTGCTGCAGTAGAGAAAACGGCAACACAGCCAATTGCAAAGGCTATTGTAAATAAAGCTGAATCATTGAATTTAACCATCCCGGTCACAAGACGGCAATTAGCAGAACCAGGTTCTGGAATCTTAGCGGAAGTTGATGGAAGCTTGGTTGAACGTTTTCAGAAGAGAGCACATCTTTCTGATCTAATACATCTGGAACATGCTGTAAGGCATCAATCGTCAGAAGTGGCATCAGTCATCAGAAGTGGCATCACCATCAAACTATTCAAAAACAGCTGCCTATGTTGGAAGTGAAGGAGAAGGCATAATTGGTGCTATTGCAATATCTAGATGGTTTGCACCATGATGCTGAATATACTGTGTGAAGGTAAGTTGCTTCCCCATGATATGTTCCGCTGACAAACTCTTCTGCAAATTGTGACAACTCATAGTTACTGATTTGATATGTAAATTAGGTTGCAAGTTCCATAATGAAAGTAGCCAACTGATTCTTGCCAATTTATGATTAGCAGACCTGATTATACAAGTATGCTTAAGCTTTGTTTAGGATTGTGTTGCTTCTATTGTGCTTTGAAAGCAAATCCGAAAAAGGTTTGTCAATACCAATTTTTAGTGGGACTCACTCATTTTTTCATTAAGATTTGACACCCAGTGCTTCTATCCTACAACAGTTGTGGCTTCAAAGCCACCACGCCTCAATACCACACAATGCGTTAGTTTTCCAACTACAATGAAAACTTAAACCCTTCAACCCCCACAGAGATACACATTTGCATTTGTCTGATTATTGTACAACCTATATCTTTCAAACATAAGCTTTCTTTTCAAATCTAGTGAAATTCTTCATGTATCTGTTAAAATCCTCTACTCTGAATTATCAGTCCTGAAACAGGAGATAATTTATGATTTTCTAATGATATATTTTTAGTGTTAATTGCCACTGAAAGGAAGTCTCGTCATATTTTCCAATTCTTGAGTAGTAAATTGAGCTGAAATATGGCTTTGCATTGTAGATTAGTTTCTGTAAAATCATATATTTATAAGTTAAAATGATTGTTTGTAATTAGAGTCAGCAGTAGTCGACTGTGAACAGCAGTCTTCCACTTTTCCTTTTGTGGGTAGATAATTTTCCACTTCTTTACATCAGATTTTACAGTGGAAGTTGTTTAATGGTGATTAGCTGATTGATATAATTATTGAGATGTGGTTGGTGGATCATGTGTTCAGTATAACCGGAGTTAGATCAAATTGTAGGTTACTGACAATACCCTTGTCTATTCTCTGATGTATTGGACCCTACTACCATATTTTTTGTATAGTATATGCTGATAAAATCATCCACTTGCTATTTTTATGATGTGATTTTGTGCCTTATGTGTTTATCTTGTTGCTTTGGTTGGAAGGCTCCAGCAGAAGGGTATCAAAACTCTCCTCCTATCAGGAGATAGGGAAGACGCAGTTGTAGCTACTGCAAAGGAAGTCGGAATAGTAAAAGAATATATCAACTCTTCCTTGACCCCACGGCAGAACATTATGTTGCAATGGTACCATCGGCAACCAGATCTCGTATTACTCTAGCATTTCATATCAACATGGAGAAACTGATGTTATCCATCCTATCGTGGTAGTGAATTTGGGTAATAACCTACAAGTCCACGAGTTTTTATGCTTTTTCAAGTAAAGACATGGTTAATTTGTATCAAATAGGTTCCTAACTTGTATTGAAATGACTGAAATACCCTTTAGTGTTATCTTGACTGTCAAAATTCAATATTATAAAGGTAATTTGGTCATTTCAATAGGGTTCAGGAATATATTTGATGCAAAAAGACAAATTGTGTCCTTATTTGTCAAACCATGAAAACTCAAGGACCTGGATATTATTACCCAGTAGTCAATTTGATTTTTCTGTGGGATAATGCGTGTACTGGGAACTCAATAATTTATATCCTGTTGGGTTCTTTGATTGACAATTTGAGTTTCTTGTATTTATGGTAAACATTTTTTATGAAACTATTTGGTTGTT